>CALSCQ010002443.1:0-31254 GCA_943704525.1 Pigoraptor vietnamica | reverse complement strand
AGAGAGAGAGAGAGAGAGAGAGAGAGAGAGAGAGAGAGAGAGAGAGAGAGTGTGTGTGTGTGTGTGTGTGTGTGTGCGTATGTGAGTGCAATTTACCGCCAGTCCTGCGAGGCCCATGCCACTGGAGGCGCGCCAAATTCAAGCGTGCTGAGTGGCCGCGCAGTGAGGGCGTCCTTCGGCGAAACTACCGTGAGTTCCGCTGCGCCATCCACTCCACTTTCGATAATGTCAAAGTCCGCCCCGGGAACGGCGCCCGTCACCGCGACTGGGAAGGCGACAGGCAGTGTTGACGACAACGTTCGCAAGGCCAGGCACGCACACTGCAATTTACTCACCCGCAGCAACCGGCGCTTCCGCATACTCAATCTTCTCAATGCGCGCAATGGCAGCGTGGCCATCTATCTGCGCCATGGACGCCAACCGCGCAGGGGGGCGCAGGGAGACATGAAGCGCATAAATCTTAGAGCCGTGACGCCAGTTGAAACGCACTGTATGATTCACGGCCTTCACAGGCCGCACGTGACGTCATGCCACATGACACCACGTGACACTAACACCACGTGACAGGCGATCTATTGTGCTCACCCAATGTGGGTGGTTGTTAGGTAGGACTCTATTTGGTCTCGCCCAACCCTCGCACGGTTGCGGCGCGCGCGCTGATTGGCTGTCTTTAACGACCATGGTATTTGGCTTTACTATGGGCTCAGTATGGAAAATGGCGGGCATTTTAAAAATCAACTGCTTTTCGCACAACCACATGCGGGGCGCCAGAGGAAGGTTGCCGCGCCCCTCGTAATGTGGATCGAAGTCCCAAAAACTAAAATATTTCGCCACTTTTCAAATAAAGTCCCGTTGCGTTGTGGGTGTGCATGTCACGAGCTGTATTGGACGGGGCGAGTGCAACTGAGCGAAAAAAAGCATTCTTACTCAAGAACCAAAATCATGCGATTCCCTCGCAACCGCTGCGTTTTTTTTGGCCGCAACGCACACGCACGCACCTGTGGAAGGGTGATCGTGCGTCGCTTCTCAGAGGGGCGCTTGGCCGCGCATTAAGGGAATCAAATTGCCCGCGCGCAATTGGGCTCTGCCTGAGACTTTATTCGTGTCTGCTGGACGACCACAACGCCCAACGGGAAAAGAGGCAGTGTGGACAATGGCGCGCCTGCAGCCTGCCACAGCGGGGCTTGCCGTGGCGCTGCTCGTCCTTGCGGCTGTGCAGGGTGCCCGCGCAATGCCAAACACGTGCAACGTAACCGTCGAGAGTGAGTGCCTGTGGAGCATCATCTTGTCTTCCGGGGCAATGTTTCGCACTGTCGTCTCGATGTGGCCCTTGACGTGTGCCATGTTGGTGCCGGGGCATTTTCCTTCACCCTATGGCTCAAATGTCTCTCGCATGTCGCGCTTGCAGCGGTTGTGCCTCCGCTGCTCAAGATTGCGTTCCTTGTGCCCGAGGAGATTGCCAGCGGGCGCGACTTTGGCTGGTGGGTTTCGGTTTCGCATTCGTCGTGCGTTCGCAGCCGGCAATCGCTCTTACGCACTCCTTCTTCAAATAATCCTTTGTTTTTTTTTTTAATTTGTTCTCCCCATCGCACTCGACATTAGTAATACTCGCATGTTAACGTTTGACTCAGTCGCATGTTAACGTTTGACATGTGCACAATGCTAAACTATGCCGTGTTGGAACATGGCCCACAGGACGTTCGCGGCGCAGGAAGGTCGCCTCTTTCTTCAGTACGCATACCGCGACCAGATCTACACGGAGCATGCCGTCGTGTCTCCCGGTGACGAGGTGGCGCAGCAGGCGGCCCTCGAGGACTTCATCAGCCGCGGCTTTGGGCTGATCTTTGGCCACCACTTTGGGTGGGCGCAAGCGTGTGTGCTTCCTGTCTCTGTATCTCTCCCTCTCCCTTTCTCTCTCTCTTGGACAGCCGTGCCTCTCTAATCGCCGAATGCCTACTTTTATGATTGCTTGTGGTTCGACAGGTACATGAACGTCATGAACCGCACGGCGCCACTCCACCCGTCCGTCAAGTTTGTCCACATCTCGGGCTTTCTCCGTCGTCCGAACCTTGCGACTGCCTTTGCGCGTATGGAACAGGCGCGCTACGTGGTACGCATTCTGATGTCGAATTCATGCGCCTCGTTGAGACAACTGCGCACTTTTGGGCCTTTGCCTTTCCCCTCCTCTCTTAAGCCAACCCGCCACCTATTCCCCCAGGCGGGTCTCGTCGCCGGCAAGATGACCAAGACGAACTCGATCTGCTTCGTCGGCGCCGTTCGCATTCCCGAGGTGCGTCCTGTTTGTTGTGTCATGTTAGTGCGTCCAGACACTGGTGCTGGTCACCCTCGGTCACCTTCCTACCAAGGGGTATGGCCTAACACGCGAGTGCCACGCAGGTCTACCGCATCTTCAATGCGTTTGCGATTGGCGTCAACAAGGCGAATCCCGCCGCGAAGGTGTACATCACGTGGATCAACTCGTGGCTGGACGTCGAGCTCGAGCAGTACACTGTGCGCAAGCTCTTCAACACGACGTGCTGCGACATTATCGCCGGCCACACAGGCACGTTGGAGATGGAGAAGGAGGCGAAGGCGGCGGGGAAATACGGTGCGTTGTCGCATTTCGCAGTTGTGGCAGCGGGTGAATGGACTCTACTTGCGGAGACATATGGATGCGAGCCGTTTTTCAGGTTCCGCCATCACGTGTATGCACGTCACACATGGGGAGGCCCACCTTCTCTCTCTCTCTCTCTCTACTTTGGAGCGTGATACTAGGTCAACGAAGCGCTGACTAGCCCCCCTCTTGTTCTTTCGCTCCTCCGCAGCGATTGGCTATTACCGCGACACGAGCCAGTTTATTGGCGACTCGGTGCTCACGTGCTCTGTCTTCAACTGGGGCCCTCTGTACATGAAGTACACCATCCGCGCGCTCAACAACTCGTTCGTCGGCGACGATTACTATGCGGGCTTTGAGGACGACCTCGTCAACGTCAGCCCATACTCGTTCAAGGTGCGCTGCCGCACGCGTCCGTCCGTTCTCTGTGGCTCGCTCGGACTCAAACACGGCCCATTGACGTTGCAGTAGCACAGCGACCGTAGACTCGGCCTCACACCAACCTCTCTTCCACCAATCATCACTCCCAGGTACCCCTCTCCGTTGCTCAGTATGCCGACAGCGAAATTGCGCGCCTCCGGACCGCCCACGCACCCAACGACGGCATCTTTTGCGGCCCCTTTGTCAACAAGACCGTTGGCCAGTGCTACACGGACGCCGAGCTCACCGCGTTCGAAGACAAGGTTGACGGTCCTATCACTGGCGTGGGCATGATGGGATACGTCGGCAACGTCGTTCTTCTTCCCGACACGGCGCTCCCACCCGTCCCGTGCCCGTCCAACTGCAACAGCCGCGGGTCGTGCAGCGACAAGGGCGTGTGCACGTGCAACCCCGGCTTTGGAGGGCTCGCGTGCGAGGTGGTGACGGGGTCGTCGAGCAAGGACGTGGGGGTAATCGCTGGCCCCGCGGCCGGCGTCGGCGCGTCGCTCGTCATTCTCGCCATTGGAACGGTCATCTACTTCCGCTATGTCGCGCGCCGCAAGCTCGAGAACGAGTGGATTATTGACGGCAGCGAGCTCGTCATGATGAACAACGCGTTCCTGCACAACAGCCGGTCGAGCCTTCGCAGCGACCACAGCTCGTTCAAGTCGAAGCCGCCCCTCATTCGCCGTGGAAGCGGCCTCTCGATGGGTTCCGGCAAAAGCGGGCCGACGACGACCGGTTCGGAAATGAGCGGACCCCGTGACGTCCTAGGCCCTGCCGCGGCGGCGTACGCGCAGTCTGCGACGTGGAAGGAGCGCCGCGTTGCGCTCGAGCCTGTGAGTCGCAAGCTGCCCGGCCGCAACGACCGCGCGTTTGCCGACCTCACGCACGACATGCTGGAGATCAAGTCGCTGCGCCACCCGTCCATCCTCGAAGTCTTTGGGGCGACTGTCGTTGAGCCCATCTACATTGTCTCTGAGTACATGGGTTCTGGTGGGTGGTCGTGCGATTGTGTTGTGCGTGAGTGCGTGTGCGTGCGTGCGTGTGTATGTGCGTGGCGTGTGTTGTGTGTGTGTGTGTGTGTGTGTGTGTGTGTGTGTGTGTGTGTGTGTGTGTGTGTGTGTGTGTGTGTGTGTGTGTGTGTGTGTGTCGCGTTAAATGAGTTACGCCACTGTTCCTATTGTTAATAGCTTGCGTGTGCGCACCACTTTGACAGGTTCTCTCGACGACGTCCTTCGCAACGAACACCTTCCTCTCGACTCTGCATTCAAATTTTCGATGGCGCGCGATGTGGCGCAAGGGCTCAAGTTCCTTCACAAGAGTGGCATCGTGCACGGCCGCCTCAAGTGTGTAACAATGACAAGCGCACGCACACACACACGCACACACATACACATATACATACACAAACATACACACACGCACACACACACACACCCCTCCACGCGCTCACAAATGAATGCTGCGCTGCCAGGCCCTCGAAAGTGCTCGTGAGCGACCGCTTCCAGTGCAAGATTGGCGGTTTTGGCCTTGGCTCATTCCGCGGCCGCAAGTTCCTCAATCGTGAGGTGGGCTGGCGTTTCCTTGGCAAACGCACGCACGCATGTGCGCACGTGATCGATACTCCCCCTCGTGTTTCCCGGGCTGCAATAACAATGCAATCCTCTCACAGGTGCACGCTGATTGCCGCAACCTCGTCTACCTCGCGCCCGAAACGTGGCCGTACTTCACCACGGCCGAGCCCGAAGGTGCGCGCACGTCGACCCTCCACAGCAGCAGCACGGGCGGCCGCAGATCGTCCCTCAGCGCGCTCATGTCGCGCTCGGGGCACGTCGAGGCTGTCGGCGTGCCCACGGAGTCGAGCGACGTCTTCTCCTTTGGAATTCTGTGAGTGTCGTTTGCGTATTCGTTTTTCTTCTCCGTTTTTTCTGACTTTTGTGGGCATTCGCTTTTTTTTCGCTTGCGCTCTGTTGGCTTGTGCCGTCGGCAACACGCTTCCTCTCACGGGCATTGTATCATCGAGAGTATAGGCGAAAGCCACCCTTGGAATTTTGGAGTCGTCCCGCACGTCCTCACCGCCCTCTCCGCCTCTCCCACGCAGCCTCTTCGAGATCTTCACGCGCCAGTACGCCTACGCCAAGTTCAACATGGACCTCCCGAAGGTCGTCGCCGAAATACAGTCGAAGGGGTGGCGTCCCGCGCAGCCCAACGACTTTGAGGCCGCGGGGGCAATCGGTGGCAAAGCCTTTGCGCTGATGGAGGGCTGCTGGCGCTCGGAACCCGAGGCGCGCATCAGCGTCGACGAGTGCCTTCGCCGCCTCCGCAGCCTCGCGCCCAACTCTTCGGACCTTGTCGCGCGCATGCTCGTGGTGATGCAGGAGTACGCCAACAATCTGCAGGGTCTCGTCGCCGAGCGCACGAAGGAGCTGGAGGCGGAGAAGGAGAAGACGGACCGCCTGCTGTATTCGCTCCTCCCTATCTCGGTCGCCAACTGCCTGCGCGACGGCCAGCCCGTGCAGTACGAGCGCCTGGACAGCGTGACGATCATGTTCACGGACATTGTGGGCTTCACGACGATTTCGTCCAAGAGCACGCCGATGCAGATTGTCGCGCTGCTGAACCGACTCTACACGTCGTTCGACTCTATCATCGACCGCTACAACGCGTACAAGGTCGAAACGATCGGTGACGCATGTGAGTGGCGAGCGGAAGGCCGGATGGTTGGGGCTGTGCATATCCAGGCCGAGCTTGTAGTGCGCTTGTGTGCATGTGTGCGTGCGCGCGTGCTCGTGGAGGGGAGATTCGGCGTGTGCGTTCGTGCATGGCTGACCACTCGTTTCGCGACGCGCAGACATGGTGTGCTCTGGCCTCAACGTGACGGGCGTGCGATGTGTTGAGCACGCCGTCGAAATTTGCGAGCTCGCGCTCGAACTGATTGCCGCGGTGCCTCAAATCGACATGACGGACCAGGCCGAGCCCATGCTGCAGATCCGCGCAGGAGTGAGTGTTGTTGCTTGTGCTGCTGCTGTGCTGCTGTTCTGTGTGCGTGCGTGTGTTTGTGTGTGTGTGTGTGTGTGCGTGTGTGCGTGTGTGTGTGCGTGCGTGTGTTTGTGTGTGTGTTTGTGTGTGTGTGTGTGTTTGTATGTGTGTGTGTGCGTGCGTGTGTGCGTGCGTGTGTGTGTGTGTGTTTGTGTGTGTGTGTGCGTGCGTGTGTTTGTGTGTGTGTGTGTGCGTGTGTGTGTGTGTGTGCGCGCGCGCGCACGCGTGTGCGTGTTCGTTCTCGTGTTCTGTCTGATCTGTCTGGACTACGTTCGATTGTTTTCTGCATCACACTGACCCGTTCTTAACGCAAACGCAGGTCCACTCTGGCCCCATTGCAACGGGCGTCGTCGGCATCAAGATGCCCCGGTGAGCGCGTGCGCCGCTTAAGCTATTGCCCGGCTGTAACCACTCGTAGCTATTGCCCGGCAGTAACCACGCCTAGCTATTGCCCGGCAGTAACCACGCGGGTTGTGCTCTGCGGCCCTCTATTGCGCATACGTCCCCTTTGTTCGCTGTCGAGCACTTACGAGTGCTGTGCGGTATTTTTTATTTTTATTTTTTTTTATTATATTATTTTAGTTTCTCGTCGTTTTGTGGCTGACTTGCCTTCCCTTTGTCTCGCAGGTTCTGCCTCTTCGGCGACACGGTCAACACGGCCTCCCGCATGGTGCGTGAAGTGCTTCCACGCGGCATCTTTCTTTGTCCTTTGTTTCGCGTTTTTTGAAAGAACTGCCTGTCCTTTCACGCACGCGTGCTCACTTCAATGTTGGTCCGCGCAGGAGTCGAACAGCGTGGCGATGCGCATCCACATCAGTGAGACGACATACAACTTTGTGGAACCCACGGGCCGCTACTCGATCGAATCGCGCGGCGAGATCGAAGTGAAGGGCAAGGGCATGATGCGCACGTTCTGGCTCAACTCGCGCGCCGTCAGCCGCGTGCCTGCTCTGCCCGCCGTTGTGTCGCCGCTGCCGCCCCTCTGAGCCTGCGACTTCCGTGCTGTACAGCAATATCCACGTTCCCATTAATTCCACGCATGACCTACGCATATAGCGCGTGCTTCTCTCTCTCTCTCTCTCTCTCTCTCTCTCTCTCTCTCTCTCTCTCTCTCTCTCTCTCTCTCTCTCTCTCTCTCTTGTAGTTTCCCTTTTCGCAACGCGTAATGCGCCGCTCAGTAAAGAACCAAGGGCACTGTTGAGCCCTTCCGACAAAAAAAACCTTTTGTTGGCGAGTTACTCCTGTTACTCTTCGTTACTACTGTTACTTTCCGAATATTCTCCATCACGTGATAAATGACATCATCGTGACTCTATAATATGCCATCCGGGGTAGTGAAAGAAAGGGCGAGAAGGAAAATGCGGTGGGCGCCAAAAATTTGACTATGGAAATTTGTATTGGCCGCGCGAAAAAAGTGGCGTCTGTAACTCGTACTAAATCAAATTGTGTATTACGAAATTTTCCAGTACTATTACTATTAGCTATAAAATTGAAGCATTAATAAAAAGTTGAACGTTTGTATTACAATCTATGGTTGCCCACACAACTTTTTGAAATTTTTATTGTGCTTAACGGAGACATTACTAAGGCAATCACACGTTTGCTTTTGTCTCTCACCTGAGCGTCGCTACACACACACACTCGCGCGCACACACACACACTCGTATCGACCCCATCCGAGCCTTTAAAAGGTCATCCGCAGCACCATCCTCTTCGTATTCGCGCCGGCCATCGTTATCTACAGGCCGTTGTTGCTTTGGAGCTCGTTTCCGCTGCGGTTATCGGTTTTCCCTTCGACAGCGTAAAGGCGCGTGAGTTGCGGGATTCGCTCATTCGCCGTTAGCTCGGAAGCGGCTCCTTTTCTTCGCCATTTCGTCGCGCGTTTGTACTCGTTCTATGCGCATCTAAGTCGGTGGTGTCCGCTGGGAGGGTCGGGCGGCACTTTTCTTCGGCCTCGCACACACACAGTTTTTTTAGTAGAGATGGCGGATGCCGAGGCTCCCGAGCACGGCTCAGCTCATGCAGAGCGCCCGCAGGAGCACGACGGGTGAGAGAAATCCCCCATCTCTTGCTTCTGTGTTGCGTGGAGTCCTTGCTGGCACTGTGAGTGCGGCCGCTTGTGGTCGCGAATCGAGGTTATGTGCTGTTAACGTGACGTCGTTTGTGGTGACGCATGACGTTAATAAATGTAAAACTCGTTAATATCATGCATCTTTTTCTTTGCTCTTGCGCGTCTCCCATTCAATACGCGCGCTTTCGCTGACCGAGAGGTTCGTTTTGTCCCCAACAGTGACACGGTGATGGCTGCCGCGGACGAAGACGACGACATCCCCATGGTCGCCGTTGAGTCTGCTGACGACTCCGCGTCGAAGCCCTCTGCGGATGCCGAAGTCGCTGGGGACGCAGGCGACAGTGGCGAGGCGCCTGCTGTGCAGGGTGAGAGCAAGGCCGAGTCTGCGTCCGCGCCGGCCGAAGACTCGAATGCAGCGCAGGATGCAGGGCAGTCGTCGCGTGCCCGCAGCCCCTCTCCGAAGCCGTCGGCCGCACCGCGCCGTGAAGATGAGCGCGATGAGCGGCGGGATTCGCGACAGGACGATCGCCGTGACTCGAAGGACTATCGGAGGGACTCGCGGGCGTACGATGACCGCGACCGCAGGAGGCGGGACGACTCGCGCGAGCGGGACAGGGAGCGCGACCGCGAACGTGAGCGGGAGCGGGAGAGGGAGAGGGAGAGGGAGAGGGCCCGCGAACGTGACAGCCGGGGGAGCCGCGACTACAGGGAGCGCTCTCGCGATCGGTCCGACCGCGACCGCCGCCGGTACGACGAGAGGGACCGCTCGCGTGACCGTGAGCGCCCGCGAGAGCGCTCTCGTTCGCGTGATCGCGACGCGCGACGGGAGAGGTCGCGTGAGCGGCGGCGGCGGGACAGCCGCAGTCGGAGCCGCAGCGCCAGCCGATCGGCAAGCCCCGCCCCGCGCGAGCGCACGCGCAGCCCGGCGCGCAGTGTGTCACGCAGCCCCTCCCGAAAGGACCGCGCGCCCGCGCGCCGCAGCAGCCGCAGCCGTAGCCGTAGCCGCAGCCGCAGCCGCACGCGTGCCCGCAGTCGCTCGAGGGAGGCGGTGCGTCGGAGGAGCCCGTCGCCGCGCGGCCGCTCGCGCAGTCCGCCCCGCGAGAAGAACGGGACGCAGCGCCGGGATGTCGGGGGAGCGTCGGCGCCTGTCGGCAAGCCCGTCGACGGCCGCAAGCGCCTGACGAACCAGCTCGTGTACGTGCAGAAGGCGGTCGAGAAGCTCCTCTCTGTGCATGACATCAAGGTCACTTTTGGCGCGCCCGTCCTCGCGACGTACCCCGCGCTCGAGGCCGCCTACACGGCCATGATAAAGAAGCCGATGGATCTCGGCACGGTGCTGTCGAACCTAGAGTCGAAGGCGTACCGGACGGCGGCGGAGGCGATTGCGGACGTGCGCCTCGTGTTCTCCAACTGCCGCGAGTTCAATGCCGCGGACTTCAAGGTGCCCAAGGCCCCCCTCCGCTTGACGACGGAGAAGGCCGAGAAGCACTTTGAGGGCCTGCTCGAGTCGCTCCCTGAGCCCGAGCGGGATCTTGAGCCCGGCGAGGTCGTTGAGCTCGGCGCGCTCAAGAAGGGACCGCGCAAGTCGCTCGCCGCGGGCGTGTCTTCGGACGCCGGCGCGTTTGCGAAGGACCGGCGGCAGTCAATTCGGGAGCGGCGCCCGCCGGCCCTCGACGTGCTCGAGCTCACGCCCAAGCAGCAGAAGCAGCTGTCTGCGTGCAAGACGCTCGTGAACGACCTCCGTAAGGCCGACAATGTTGGCTGGTTCCACGAGCCGGTGACGGACGCGCTGTGCCCGGGATACTCGCTGAAGATTGACCGCCCGATGGACCTCCGCACGGCCAGGTGCGCATGCGTGCGCGTGTGTGTTCGTGTGTGTGTGTGTGTCTGTGTGCCTGTGTGCCTGTGTGCGACAGCTATCATTTTGCCCCACAAGTCTGTGCTGAGTTGACGTCGTGGCTGATGTGTTGACCGCCCGCAGTGAGAAGCTGCAGGCCGGCAAGTACCAGTCGGCCGACGAGTTTGCGTCGGACATTCGGCTGATGTTTGAGAATTGCTTCACGTGGAACCCCCCGCACGCGCAAGTGTACGCGGACGGAAAGCGCCTCAGCGACTACTTTGAGAAGGAGTACCGCAAGGTCCTCAAGGCCAGCGAGGGCGCCACTGCCGCGCTCGGTGGGTCTGCTCTTGGCGTCGCAACTGTGGAGTGTGGTCCTCTCTTGCGCGCGAGTCGCAACTGCGCAGTGCTGCCAAGGGGTTGATCTGCTTTGTTACTTGGTGTCTGACCGTGCTCCATCCCCCCCCCAAAACAAACACGCACACACACACAGATCTGCAGATCAAGGAGCTCGAGTCGCAAATTGCGACGCTGCAGGAGAAGGTCAGCGCGCTCAAGGCGGAGCGCCGGGACATTGAGGCGAGGTCTCGCAAGTCTGTGGGCGGCCCCGGCAAGAAGGATCGCAAGTCGGGCGAGGGCGCGTCGACGCCCGGCAGCGTCCACGGGAAGAAGGGGAAGAAGCGCCAGCGCGACGACTCTGACGGCGACCGCCGCGCGAGCAAGAAGCACGCCGGCAACAAGCCCGGGCGCAAGAGCGACTCTGGCTCTGACCGGCCGATGACGATGGCGGAGAAGTCGCAGCTGTCGCTGGACATTAATGCGCTGCCTCAGGAGAAGGTGTACGACGTGGTGTCGATCATCGAGCGCCGCATGCCCAACTTGAAGAACGTGGGTGCCCGTGTCCGATTGTTTCTCGGAGTGTTTGTGTCCGTTGTGGTGCTGCTGCTGCTGTGTGTGCTGTGTGTGTGTGTGTGTGTGTGTGTGTGTGTGTGTGTGTGTGTGTGTGTGTGTGTAGTGCGTGCTTGTGTGCGCGTGTTTGACGGTGCGCCTCTCGTGCCTGCGCAGGAGAATGGGAGCATTGAGGTGGACATTGATGTTCTGGACACGAGCACGCTGCGCGAGCTGCAGCGTTACGTCGCGTCGGCGCTTCGCAAGCCGGCCCCGAAGCCCGCCAAGAAGGGCAAGGGACGCGGTGGGTCTCGATGGGCTCTTCTCTTCTCTCTGTCATGGCTTGCTGTGTGAAGGATGTGGTTGTGTGAAGGATGTGGGTGTGTGAAGGGTGTTGTGCGTGAAACAATAGTTGTGGCGAATCAAACGAGCATCAAACGCCCTTCATCGTGCAGTGCTGTCGAATGCGCGCAAGTGAAGTGTAGCTCATCTAGCGTCGTTCCCTTGCGCAGGCGTGAATGTGGAGAGCCGTTACAGCAGCGACGGAAGCTCGAGTGACTCTGGATCGGACGATTCGCGAGGTGGTTACTGAGACACCCCCCTCTCGCCCTGTTACGCGTTCGCACAGCGCTCGCCCGCGTGCTGCGTATACAAATTTGATGTTATAGTGTGTGCCTTTTGGCCACTCTGAAGCCGCTCGTCTCGTGTCGTGTTTTTGTTTTTTATGTCGCGTCATCGTTGCGTCTCGCCGCGCGTCGTTTGCTCTGATTTTCCATCGGTTTTCCTGTCGCTCTCAACACACCACAAACACGCGCACTTTGCACTCTCTGACTTCGGATTGTACCATATTCACGCTTGGGCGGCGGTGCGCGGTGGCCACGCCGAGCGGCGCGTGGTCGTTGCGGGCCCCGCGCCAGTGCGACGACGCCCACCGTCTCGGCAATAAACCCCAGCCCGTTGACCCACTGTTGTGTCTGTGGCATCAGTCTGCTGTCAGCCGCCCTTAGAAGCCTTGGCCCATATCTATCTGCTTGAGCCCTCTCTCCCCGCTACACACTCGTTCTTTTCGCAAGTGCCTTCTCTCCTTTCCATAATCCATATGAGCGTCAACAACTTACGTGCGAACCCTACCGCTTTTCAGACTCGTCCGAGGAGCGGCGGCTGGAAGAGCAGAGGCGCCGAGAGAAACGCAAGGAGAAGGAGAGGCGCGAGCGTGCCGAGCGAGAACACGAAGAAAAGCGAGCGCGCGAGAGGGAACGTGGCAGAGAAAGGAGCCGGGAGCGGGAGCGTGGCAGAGAGAGGAGTCGTGAGCGGGACGCAGAGGGCAAGGACAGAGACAGACGCCGCGACAGGCGCATTTTCTCGGACGACGAGGGCGCGACTGCGGCTGCTGCTGGCCACGCACTTGACTTTGGGGCCGTCGCAGTGCCGGAGTTGGGCGTGGCGGCAAAGGCGCACGCGGGGCCATCGGCGGTGGGTCCGAGTGTACCAGCATCCAGGTTGAAATGCGTTGACAGCCCATTGTGTTAGAGTGTAGTGTTGTGTGCGTGGACGATGACTTGTAGCGGCGAGTAACCGCGAGACCCTCACCTTCACTGTCGCAGGCGTTGGCTGTTCGGGACGTGCAGATTGCGAATGCGGCCGGTTGGTCCCAGCTCGTGGAGGAAGACGACGACGGCGGCGCGCGCGGCCCAGAGGACGACACGATGGACGGAAGCATGTTCGATCTCTTCCGCGCCAAGGCAGAGCAGGACATGGAGCGGGTGCGTCCTCCATTTGTCACGGGGTGGTGTTCCCTTGTGCTTGTGCGTATGTGCGTGTGTGTTTTGTGTCCGTTTGTTGGTCGGCGAGAGTAGTCGTCTCAACTTTCTGCGCTCTGTGTGCTTTCTGTGCTCGCGTGACGTCCCTCTGTCTTGAGTGCAGGACCGCGCCCTCCAGGAAATCGCCGAGCAGAAGCGCCGTGCGACTGAGCTCCAAGAACAGCAGCGACGCGAAGAAGAGGAGAGGCAGCGCCGGTGGGTGTCTGCGGACGCATTAGTGTGGACGATTAAGCGTTGCAAGGCAGCTTTTACGTCTCGTGTATGGTGTTCTCAGTTGTTGGTTGCGTGACTTTGCGTGCGTCTGTGGTGCGCAGGGCGAGGGAAGAGGAGCGCCGACGACGCGAAGAAGAGGCGCGCCGGGCGGAGGATGATGCTGTTGTGGACCTTGTGCGGCTGCGCGAGATTGAGCGGAAAGAGCGAGAAGCGGTGGGTTGGCGGCGCCTCTCACATCGACTGGCCTGTTTTATTGTCAGGGTTCGCGGGTGCTTTGTTCCCTCATCTCGCATCGATTTGGTCGGCTTTATGTGGAGGGATCGCGTGTGTTCTGTTCGCGCGGGGGCGGTTGTGAGCTGACGTCAATGTCCGCCCTGTCGCAGATGCGCCCCACGATCGACCTGACGTCACAGGCGGCGATTATGCTTGGGTTTGAAAAGTGGATCGACTGCCGCCACTGAGGGCTGCGGGGACGTGTTGTACAGTGTACATAGTCAATGGAATATAGTATGGTGGAAGAAGTGCGTTTGCATGGTGGCAATGGCGTGTAGCCACGATTCTGTGCGTGCGTGCATGCTCTGTGTGTCTTTGTGTGTGTGTGCGTGCGTGCGTGCGTGCGAACTCCTTCATAACGTACTATTTACATGTTTAGTACCCCGGCGCAATCGAACGACAAAACGCAATCGAACGCAAAAAAGAAGGCAAGCGAAAACGTAAACGAGATTCCACCAACATCGGCAGTGAAGAGCCGCCACACGCCCCAATCGAAGGAAGAGACGAGGCATAGCGCGCAGCCACTTGCGTCGCACACACGAGAGGTCGCTGCAAAGTGACGCACTCATGACGGCGCTTCTTCGACGCTCGCCAGTGTTATGGCACTCCGCTGTATGAGACCCGTCTTCGAGCTCTCAAACGCAGCGCTGTCCTCACCACCCGCCCTTCCTTCTGACCCTCGCAGCCCTCTCAAAGCCATCCCCTGCTCTCCCGGCGACAATGGCGACAGAGGCGCTGCGTACATTTCTGTCATCTCCAGCGTCACTTGCCCCGGCGCACAGTCACGCGGCAGCGCCCCACCGCCCCGCAGCGACGACGAAGACATCACGGTGCCGTCATTGCACGCTGTTACCCCCTCGCTTCTCGACGCGTCGGTCAGGTCGTCCAATTCGTAGGCTCCCTCTCGCCCCGGTTCGTGTTCGTGAAACCGCCGCCCTCTCCCCCATACTGGCGACGTCGGCAACGAAACCCTCACCACAGACTGGCCAGCGAGCGGGAAGGAGCCCCCTTGTAACGACGAGCGAGACTGCACGACAGACGACGCCAACAGCGCAAAGAGAGCGCCCCCTTCGAGCGACGCGGTGCCTCCTATCGCAGCAGAACACCCCGCGAACATCGAAGCGCGCGAAAGCACAGTCGCGTCCACGATCGAAAAGCAACCCCCCGCGCTGTCCTTCGGCAGTCAGAGAGCGGCACGCCCGCCCTCCGGCCGCCCGTCACGTGAGCGCCGTCGAGAATTACCATTGCAGACTCACTGAGCGCGAGCGTGCAGTTGGCCACTGTGACGTCGAGCAGAGCAATGACGCTGCCACTCGCGAAGGCGAGGAAGGGCGCGCGATCGGCCGTTGCGTTGGCTGCGTATGCGCACGCAATCGCCCCTGAGCCGGAGATCACGACAGAGACGTTCGGCGGGATCGCAACTTGCGCGCCGAGGGAGAAGGTTGTCCGGTGGTGTCAATCACGGCGAGGCGACCCCGCGGACCATTCCGAAGCGGCGGTTGAAAACGCGTTGCGAAGAGATGCGGCGTCGGTGCCTTGCGGTCGAACGACGGCCGCGTTATGGGCGCGCGAGGCAAAAGCGCCTATTGGCTGCGCGAATGGCACCGTCCTTGTCAGTGATTGAGCGTAAGGGAGTTTTGCGGAGTACACCTTGCATCTCTTCAAGCCCCGAGGGTGCGAGTGTGTGGCACTGTGTGTGCGTGGCACTGTGTGCGCGAGAGTGGAAGACACGGCTTGAATTAGAACACTTACAACAGCACGTGCGCGTGCGGAAAAGAGAGAGGAAGAGAGAGATCGAAGACCGGTGAGAAAAGAGGACGAGGAGCACACACGTTGCGTTACATGATGTCCCGTAGATTCCCCTATGCCCCTGTGCGCCAAGCGGAAGGGACGCCCATGCACACGCCTCCGCAACGTCCACAGCGAGGCCGTTGAGCCGCAGTGCGAACAAATCGGTGTGCGCATCTCTCGCAATGACACCGCGGGAGACGCCGGGAGCGCCCACGGCGGGCGTGAGGCAGATGCCGAGCATTACAACCGCCAAGCACGTCGCGAGTGGTAGGAGGCGCCGGTGCGACGTCCATGGCAGGATCCCCCGAGCGACGAGCCCACCCACAAGCGCATGTCGTCGAGAGGGAATAACTATGCCCGATGACGCATGCGTGTGTCGTGTTCTTGTTCGGTCGCCAGTCGTCGAGAGCCGCGATTGCGTGTGTGTTCCTCGTGTGAAAAACGAAACGGCGGTGTAAATGTCCGCGACTGACGGAGTGTCCAGACGCATCCATCGCGACCATTCAGATCCAGCCGGTGCACGCGCCGGACCACCTGCCTGGCCCGCCGGCAAACGGGACATCGCTCGGCACTCCAGCACAGTCGCAGCCCACCCTGTTTGCGCAAAGAGCTCACGCCCGTCTACGATACCCAAGTAGTTTAGTCCGCCGACTGGACATCCCGCGGCCGGGCACTATTCGACTACTCCGGTGCTGAGCCGGCGAACTGACCGGCCTCCGGAGCTCAGCGTAGGCAGCACAGCTGACTCGGCCAGGTACGGACCGCTGAGGAAAACTGCAAGGAGCACGGTGACCGTGGCAATCTGACGTTATGCCGTTAATCGTAGTGCCCCTGAACCCGGTGTGTAGAATTCAGACCGACGACCGAATATACATTAGGCAGTCGTCGCCATGGATAGATTACTCCCAACAACTGTCGAACCCTTCACTTTAGAAGGAGCGGAATGGGGAGAGAGGCGGCGGCAGTTCGCCCGCACCATCGAACCAACCGTCGAGCGACGAGTAGTGTGGGACAATGCCGTACGTTGCGACCATTAGCTTGAACGCCGTGCGCCCAAATCCCGAAGAAAACGTGCCCAGGAAATAGTCGCACTCGGCAGCGAAATACAGCGAGGCGAGAAGGTGCAGCGTCTCTTCCGTACGATTGATCGCGCCAGCAGCGAGACCGTCATAGGGCGCCACGTTCGTAAGCTTGTGGGGCAGGTACAGGAGTTCCACGCCGAGGTCGCCCTGCGGCGCTTAGATCATTCAGTCGTATTGATGGAGGCCGGGGTGACTGCGCAGTCGGTGAGCGCAAAGCTGCAGTGTGTACGCCGGCACTGCGGTGGCACCCACACGCACTGGCACTGACACTAGACCGCACCAGTGGATACGTCATGGTACCCACGGCACCCACCGCGGCTCGGAAGTCGTCAATTACGGTCGGGTCGTCGGTCGATAGGAACACGGACATGATGCTGAACGACTGCTTGAAACGTCGCACCTCCTCAATGTACCGCGACGACGGCTGCAGAGGCGCCTCTACGCCCTTGTCTGCGCGGCGCACGTGCGCGAAGAGTGTGGGACGGCGCCACCTACAATGCACGGCCGAATGATTGTTAGCTGAAAGGCGTCGCTCCGTCACAAACTGAACTGAGTCACGGCTAACAAGCCGCACCTCTCCCCAAACGAGCGCCGGCGCTCGTTGACGTACGCGGTGACATACGGCTTGGGCTGCATGGTATAATAGTGAAGCTGGCAGTGGTACCAAAATGCCACCAGCTCGGCAGCTGACGGCACAGCTGGAAGGCGCACAATTCCCGGGGGCGGTTCGGGGAACGAGCCCCGCTTGACGAACCAGTCGATCGAAACAATCGGCGCCGTCGAGTCGCGGATGGAGGCAACCAAGTTGCTGTCCTGCCACACGACCGTGGGAATGTACTCTCCCGGCGATGGCTGCCGCACCGTCCCTGTCAGCCCGTCAGATACCCATGACCCGTCAGCCGAGGGTGCCGCACATGACAGTCTCGGTTGCCGCACGCAGTCGCGTGCACCGTACCGACGTCAAACGCACGTGTGCAAGGCACGTCTGACGTACCTTCGCATGATGACGTTTCCATGAAATAGCACGACGGCGTTGTGCGGCCGTTGCATGCGGCATTGGTCGCAGCGTCGGCAAATATCCACCCGTTGGGCTCGTACACAGTCGTGCGCCCGAAATACTGCGGACGCGACGATGCGCACAGTTAACTTCGCCGGAGACGGACACGCAGAAGCGTGTGGGATGTTCATTTGCGCAGGCACCAGTCCGGACAGTGCTCGGCTGTCAGAGGAAGTAACCACTGACCTCGCGCGCCTGTTGTAGCATTACGGCGTAGTGCGTGACCTTCGATCCCAGCCCGAGGCCCATCGCTGTCGGGAACATCACCACGCGATCGCAGGCAGCCGCCCCTGTCAGCGCGCGTGTAAAACACAGGGAATTAAGGGCGAAGTAAAGCGCGTGTGGCTTCTGTGCCAGTGTGTCATTGACAGTGAGGTGTGACCGATGATCGGCACGTCAGGTGAGTGCAAGCGGGGCGACTGTGCCCAAAAGTGCATGTCAAGTGCAAGTGCGCGCGGTGTCGGTGCTGCGTGTGCGTAGGTATTAATAAACAGCCCCAAACACGCGGACTGTCCTTATTGGCTCCCGGCCCACCCACGGACGGGGCATGACACTGGCCACTCAATTAGCCGCAACACTGACAGGCGGTCAGGCCCTGGTACCCACCAAACTGCCACGCGTACAACTCCTGCTGCGCCTTCAGCAGCCCCCACTCGTCCCTCACGGCGGGCTTTGCAGCGACAGGGTGGAGCGAGAGCCGCGCAACCCACGGTGGGCATTCCTGCTCAGCTATAGCGTCGCAGGCGTCCGTCTCGCCAACGTCCCCGCGTCGCTGCGCGGTGGCGGCGGCCCAGATCGCGGGGACAATTGTGCTCACCTCCGATGCATCCCGACCGAGGTCCAGCGTGTAGGCGGCGCTGTAATTTCCCGACGAAACGAGCCTTTTGTCCGCCCCGCTCGCAACGCGGCGCAAGTGGCGGCAGTAGGTCGCGCAGTTGGGAACAGAATTGCCGCGCTCGTCAGTGGGTGATTTACCGCGCTCGCCCGTGTCGGCAGTGGGCAATTCAAGGCGCTCGTTCGTGGGAACGGGAGAAGAATCACCGCGCTCGTCAGTGGGCCGAACGGAACCCGCCGAATTCGAATCACTGCGCTCGTCAGTGGGAGATTCAAGGGACTCGTCCGTGTCGGCAGTGGGCAATTGAAGGCGTTCGCCCGTGTGAAGAGCAGAAGAATCACCGCCGGCGCGCTCGTCAGTCGGACCCACCGCCGAATTCGAATCACCGCGCTCGCCCGTGGGAGATTCAAGGCGCTCGCCCGTGGGAGATTCAAGGCGCTCGCCCGTGGGAGATTCACGGCGCTCGTTCGTGGGAACGGGAGAAGAGTCACCGCGCTCGTCAGTGCGAACAATGCCAACAAAATCGGCGATGGCGACGGGGGACAGGAGCGCACTAGCCACGAGGGCGACGGCTGCCGCGACGACCAGCGCAAGACACAGCCGGCCACGCAACCGGAGCCACGTCCCTGGCACCGCCACACAGCCCTCCAAGTCACCGCACGTCAACATTGAGAATGGAATGGGCGCTCCAGTGCCGAAGAGACCGCTCCGAACGCCAACTCAGTTTCAATGAGCTCTGCCGTCAGTGCGGGGTCGTGGCTTGGCTGCGGCTGCGGGCCATTCCAGCATCCGGGGCATTAGAATTTTTCAACCAAGGGTGGGTGCCCGCAACTGCAAACGATCGTAACACCAACTCAGTGGCTCTTTCAGCATTCATTCACTGATCGGCCCTCAAACGGCCGCCGCGGCATGACGAACTTTTGCGAACGCCGCACTACAGCGTCGCCTGTTTGTTGACGACCACGTTTTCAATCTCGCGAGGGTCGGGGAGTTCACCCTTCTCAATGGCCTCGATCACGACGGGGCGCACGGCGCGAGCAAAGTTACTGTTGCTGTACATGAGCCAGCCAAGCGTAATGACGCCATTCCTGCGCGCGGCGCCGGCCAGGCCGGAAAGTCAGCGCGGTAAAATTCGAATCGGCAGCAGAACACTGAAAACGTCAGTGACAAACACCTGAACACGCCGTGCACGTTTAGGAACGAAAAAATGAACTGCGCGCAGTAATTAAAACCGGCACAGACACGCCGGACGGACTCAGCGAGCGGCTGAACCGCCGCCGGCGGCTCTGCCGATGACACGTACCCGTAGTTCCAGTTCTCGACGACGGCGCGACTGTTGTAACAGTGAAGGGCGTAGCTCTTCTTCCAGTCCACCGCCATTTCGCCGTTGACGTCGCCCAATAACTCGTCGTACAGGCGGCCAAGGTCGGCCTTCGAATACGACAGTGGAAAAAAACCGTCCTTGTCCAACACGAGCGTCGAACTTGCAAACTCGGACCAGATGCGCGTCATTAGCACAACGGCGTGCGTCGACCAGTTGTTGTCAAACGCCATAATCCCCTTTTTCATCATGGCCGCGAACAGCGGGCTCTTCGGTGCTGCGAGCATGAGGCCCACGCCCAGGTAGCCGTCGGGCGCCATGCCGAGAACGTTCTCAAACCCGGCCTCGAAGAGGGTGTCGAACGGGCGTAAGGGGATCGCGTCGAGGTCCAGGTACGCCCCGCCCGTCTTGTACAGGAGCACGAAC
Source organism: Pigoraptor vietnamica (assembly GCA_943704525.1). NCBI lineage: Eukaryota > Filasterea > Ministeriida > Capsasporidae > Pigoraptor > Pigoraptor vietnamica. The sequence goes on along the minus strand of CALSCQ010002443.1, from coordinate 11,564 downwards.
CGCGCGAAATCCGCCAGGTGCTCGGCGCGGAGGTTGTCGGCACGGAACCCACGCGCCGCGAGCGCCTTCATGAACGGCTCGACCGTGGCGTTTATCGACTGGAGGGTGATGAACGGGCGCGCGCGCTCGTACCACTCGCCGGTCGGCGTGACGTACGTATGCCAAAAAATGCGCTCCGGGCGAAGGTACGTCACAACGGAACGCACCACGAGCCATTGAATGATGGTGAACGTGGGGTTGAGATCGGCCTTGACGAGGTGCACGATGCGGGGGATGTGGAGCGGGCGGCCGCTGGGGCAGACGCGGGGGGCCTCCACCTTGCACTTGGGGACGGGCGGTGGCGCCGGAAAGCATTCAGTCGTGTCCGGCTGCGGCTTTGGTTCGGGGCACACGCATGGCTGGGGCACTGCAGCGGGAATGCGGAATAAAACTTAACGATCTGCACTGCCATCATGACCCACTTAGCCTTAGCTAACGACGAGACGAAATCATTTCAAAGTACTGCCAGCGATCACCGCGGCGCACAGTGGCAACACACAGATTACACTGCCGGCATGCACAATAGTCATACACATCCACATTCACAAGCACCTACGCATATCAACACATACCCGGCAGGCCAGGTACTCATGCCGACACACTCTCACACATCACACCCCCGCACACCACTTTGAGCACAGACACACAGAGGGTCACAGTTTCTCCGACAGTCAGTCCGAGACCGCCGTTCCAGTATAGTCCTCACAACGACAGAACCGGACACCGACATGGCACCCAACATTCACCCGAAGACTCAAACTCCCAACTCAATCGCAACAGTCCGGCCACACGCACCTTTTGCGGGCTCCAGCAGTGTCACCGACTGATCGGATGCAGGGCCGTTGGCCGCCAGCTGCGCGGATGGTGGCGCCGAGTCCGCGCCCCTCATTGCAGCCGGAGCACCGGCGGGAAGAGAAGGCGCATCGTCTTCAGCGTCCTCCATGAGCCGTGGCGCATGCCGGCCACCGACCCTCTCTTGCGGTGGTTGCTCGTCCTCGTGCGAGTCCTGTGCTGCGTGTACGGCGCCCTCACCTCCCTCTCGAAGCCGACCCATCACCCGTCGGCCGGATGCCGCTTGTGCCCGCGTGTTCCAGTTCGCCGTCTCAGGGTCCCGTTCTCCGTCATCATCTGTGTAATCGGCAACAGCCTCGAACAGGTCCTGTGCGGGACGGGCGCGCGTCCTATAGTCCAGCCCTCCCCTGCCGCGCTGCTTCAGTAGGGCGCCCGCGTGGGCCGCACGTCCGCGATCTGCCAGCTTACTGCCCTCCTCGAGCGCGCTGCACACGACCATGCGCAGGTGGGGTGCGCCGGAAAGGAGGGAGACGGCCTGGTCGATGGAGTACTCGGGGTTCTCGAGCGCTGCGGCCGTGCGGCTGAGGGAGAGCATGGCCGTCTCCATGCCGAGTAGGAAGCCCACCGACAGCAGCGCAAGGGCCCCCAGCGCAAGAGCAACCCGCGACTGGAGGATGCCTCCAAACGCAGTCATTTCAGTCAATCGGGGTAACGCGGCTGACACGGCTCAAGTCTAAGAAAAACGCGCCATGCCGTGCCGCACCGACCGTAAATCCAATTCGACGGACCGATGTACACTGAGGCACACCCACTGTGCCAATGCACCGCAGTATCCGGGGTGGCAGAAGTCCGGCGCACGGGGACGAGTGCACGGTGTCAGTGACTCACTGCTATTTCTTTCGAAATCCCCGCAATAAGAATTTTTTTTTGACAGACCACTGTCATACATTTTCAATACATATGTCAGGCATATAATTCATTGTGACTTTTTTTAACGTGAATTTCGAATAAATTATTCGTCATACACACGTCAGCCTGTAATAAAATAATTTTTGATGAAAGACATTTGGCTCAGCTTGTTACCTTTGAATGACAGATTTCACACCCTCGGCTCAATTTCTTTGCTGCGCGTGCTCCATATGTCTGGCCCACCAAACCAGACCCGGTCATTTGCCGTGTTCGCCCCATGCCGGCGCCCGGCGCAGCCAGTTCAAAGTACGGTTCAGTGGCGCGCTTCACTCAGTCAGCCGTTGGATCCTCACGGTGTGCCACATGCCTCCGAGTCGGCGGTGACGAACCAAACGGAACCGGATAGCTCGGCTGCAGAGTTTCGGCAGGTTTGATCATGACTTCCGCCAGGCTGAACCGGCGATCGGTGTTGCGGCCGGGGAGCCAGTAGTCAGTGATCCGCGGGTAAACTGCAGCCAGTGACCGTACTCCGTCGCCGGCGGGCAGTCCTGACTGCGAACGGCACTGAACTGAAACCATTCATTTGACACGCCGGCCGTAACAGGGGGCCGCGCCGGCGGCCCGGCATCGGCACCTCAGCAGTCATGGGCGCGGCCTGCCGGCCGGCCGGCGCCGCCGGCAGGGTCATACTGCGTAAGTTGTAGTCAAGCACGAACAGTCCCGAGCCCGGGGTACATCCACAGACATGTACTAACACCGTAATTCGGTGCCATACACCGTCATGAAGTCGCCAAAACTCAGAACTATTGTGCTGCGGCGTGGCCGCCCAGCCGCCGGAGGTGTTCACTGCTGCTGATTTCCCGCCGAGCCGATGATGAACGTCGTTGTTAACTGCGTGTCTTGACAGTCAGTGGTGTGCTTTGAGAGCGCATGGTTTACTTATTGTGTTGCGCACGCTTGCTGCGTAGTATTGTGGATGCAGCCTGTGCCCGCCAGTCGTGCTCGGTGTGGTGCTGTGTGCGGACTGTATGCTTATAATAATTAAATAAATCAAAAATATCATGATTCTGTTCAACGACTCGACCGAAACCCAAGACTGAGCCGACCGCAAAGACGTATCTGGCTGTGCCGTGCGCCGCTTGCCTCCCGGTCCGGGTTACAGCGTGTGCCGGCGACGGTTGCATTGCGCGCCACCTCCGGGCGCCGACCCGAGTGTCAATACATAAAAACTGATCATGACTTCTGGGCCACGGCCGTTTGGGGCCGTGGCAATCAGCACTTATTCTCAGGATGCCGGCAAATATTGCCGAAGCCGACGGCGGTTCAGTGGCGGACTCACCGACACTGTTCAGCGCAGCCGGCCCGAACTTGCGCGCCTTTTTTTCGCGCCGTGAGGTTTCACGCGGTGTGACTATGGGAAGCGTGGTGCGTCTGAGCCGCCACTGTCCGGGTGGACAGGTGTCATTTCTTCTGATCGAATGCTTTCTCATACATTGCCATACCAAAAAAAATCTTAACAGTTCAGTCATGGAACATTCGGCTTGAGCACGCCAACTGCAGAGCCGGCGCCGGCAGTCTCGCGCCACTCGTTTCGCGCCACTCGCCAATCCGATCGTATATAAGCCGGACACCGTCGTTCTCCACACACACTCCACCGAGCCGAGCACGCTTTTCGACGACCCAAGTCTCAGCGCTTAAACTCTACAACGGCCTCAGAACAGCGGACGATGGCGAAAGCAAAGTCACCGTCGCCGAAGGGTAACAAGACGAAGACGGCGGTGCCGGCGAAGAGTGCCGGCGGTGTCAAGTCGGCGAAGGCGAAATCTGACGTTTCCAAGTCGGTTGCGAATCGCGCGTGGAACAAGGGCGCGCTCCGGCGTGCGTTGGACCACCTCACACGCGACCAGCTCAGCGACATGTGTTACGAAAGCTACCTCCGCACGAGCGGTCCCAAGACAGACCTCATCCATCGCCTTATCGACGATGGTTTCTGGTGGGACGACCTCCTCGTTGAGGAGCTCAAGGACATCCTCGCCGCCCGCGACCGCACGTACTCCGGTATGCGAAAGTCCGAGCTCATTTCGTCCGTCAAGCGCTCCGATTTCTACGCCGACGACGACTACTGGAAGGAGACGAACGACTGCGACGAGCCCACCTCGCATTCGGAATGCAAGAAAGGCGCGCGCGAGGACAAGATCGTCAAGAAGTGGCGCGAGCGCAGCCACAAACTTCAGGACACGGATCCCGCGAGCACGAAGACGGCCGGCTTCGTCGCAGGGTCGATGTCGCCGGAGACGTATAAGAACCGACTCGGGCAGGCCGGCATCGTCCTCCACGACGATCAGCACGTCTTCCACATTATTGCGCGGGCGAACGGGGGCGCCGACCACAGCGACAACTACCACTTCGGACAGGGCAAGAGCTTCAACTGCACCAACGGCAGTTCGCAGGACGCCATCCATTGCTACCTCGTCGGGCTGTCGAAGGCGACGAAGGCGGTCGCCGCGAGCAGGATGATCAAGAAGTACTCAGGGCCGAGCGCGGAGGAGCTGTACGAGCGCGGCAAGTTCGAGTGGCAGACGATGCTCAAGACGAAGAAATTGTGGGACAATTAAAACGACATCTCTTCACGCACAAGCGATATTGCTAGGATTATCGTGCATAGAGTTGCAATGCGTACTTGCGGACTCTTTGCGTGACGTGTTCATTTAGAGAGACGCGTGTAAACCCTTCGCGTCCACACACCGCAATTCACGAGCCTCGAAATCGCCCTCCTTCCGGGCCTTACTTCGCTCCCGGACGAACTGGGGCGTCTCGCTGCTCTCAGGGATCTCTCGATCACGGAGAACGCCGCGCTAAAGGCGCTACCGGCGACCGCCGCCATCCACCAGAACCAACGCTTGTGGCCGGGCAACGTTGAGCGTCCCTTTTACCTGTGTGCCTTATTTTAGTGCGCTCAGAAAGCGCGGTTATTGTGTGCACGTTCGCTGTGTGGTGTTGATGGATGCGATTATGTGCATATCGTGTTGTGTGCGCGCTTGTATTGTGTGCTCGCGCGTGTGTTTGTGCATGTGTGCTCGCGCGTGTGTTTGTGCATGTGTGCGCGTGACGTGTGTGCGAATGACGTGTGTGCGAATGAGCGAGACTGTGTGTCTGTATGTGTTGCGTGTGCGGGTGCGTGTCTACATGTGGCAATGTCCGCGTGCGCGCGCTGTGTGTGTGTGTGTGTGTGTGTGTGTGCGTGTGTGTGTGTGTGTGCGTGCGTGCGTGTGTGTATGTGTGTGTGTGTTGTGTGTGCGTGCGTGTGTGCGTGCGTGTGTGCTGTGTGTGCGTGCGTGTGTACATGTGTGCGTGTGCGTGTGCGTGCGTGTGTGTGTGTGTGTTGTGTGTTGTGTGTGTGGGGTGTTGTGTGTGTGTGTGGTGTTGTGTGTGTGTGTGTGTTGTGTGTGTTCGTGTGCGTGTGCGTGTGCGTGTGCGTGTGCGTGTCTGAGTGTGCGTGCGCGTGTGCGTGTGCGCGTGTGCGTGTGCGTGTGCGCGCGTGAGTGCGTGAGTGTGTCTGTGTGTGTGTGTGTGTGTGTGTGTGCGTATATGAGCGTATATGTTTGTGTGTGTGTGTGTGTGCGTGTGTGCGTGTGTGCGTGTGTGCGTGTGTGTGTGTCTGTATGTGCGTATGCGTGTCCTTGTGTGTGCGCGCGTATTCCGTTATTTTTCTTTGTCTTTTCAGCATCACATTCGCCAATGCGATGTGCAGTCCCGCAAAGGGGATTAAAAAAGGGTTCCCAAAAATTCCGCGCACCCCCGTGCAGAGGCGCGCGGTAGAATTCAGTGAGTGCCAGCAAGAACAGCGTCGGTTTCCCTCACTCGCTGCCCGTGCCGTCCTCCCGAAACGAACGAGAGACACGCCAATCGCACGGTGCGTCCTTATCACCACACAACGTCTCCCCGACGGTCACGTGACACCTCCGTGATGTCTGTCAAGCGTTACTGTGCGTAGGTTGCGATCGCTCTTCACGTCCGCCTGTATTCTCGGCTCTATTTCTCAGCGATTCCGCCCGCGCGTGCCCTGTCGTCCCGACGCAGCACCACTCTCTGGAACGCGCTTCGGAGGCGGCATTAAAAGCGGCGCACATTCCAGTCCCAAAGCTGCGTGCATGAAGGCGATCTCGCGCGCCTCCCCCGACGGTCCCGAGCACGAAAAGTGACCCCCATCGTTGCCGACAACAAGCACAATGTTGTTATCCGCCCCAGGCGCCACCAGCGCACACTCGTTCCTGAGACGCGCGACGAACTTGAGCGCATGCCACACGCCCACGCGCGAGTCGTCGAGAGCGGTGACGACGAGCGCGCGAGGTAGAGTGCCCGCGTTCCCACTCTCCCCCGCGGCCGTCGCATTCTTCACCAGCGCGCGGGCGTTCGTGTACGGACAGTAGGCCTGCATGGTACGGAGCACCTGCGGGTCTGCTGGATTACCCCACTCGTCGTACTCGTGTACCGTCAGCGGGAGCGTGTCGTTCGTGATGCTCCCCACGACGTCGAGGAACGGCGCACGCAGAACGGCCGCCGCAGCAAGGCGTGGCCACCGCGACAGCGTCCCACCCACGGCGAGTCCTCCGGCACTCATGCCCCGCAGCACTGTGTCGGCGGGAGAGGACGACTCTGACGCGTGCAGGAAGCGCACGCAGTCGTGGACGTCCTCGAACGTGCGCTCCTTGTTCAACAGGCGGCCGCCGTCGTACCATTTGAACCCGAGTTCGCTTCCGCCGCGCGCATGGCACAGCGCAACCGTCCACCCGCGCGACACGAGCGAAATGTGCTATCGGAGAGGGGGAAGGAGGCACTGGGTCAATGCAGGCCCATCGGCGATTCGTCACGTGAACTTCAAAGTATAAACAACATGAACGTCAAGCACAATCACACGACACTCGACACTCTCGTACTGGGCGTTACCTCGGTGCTTCCCATAAACAGCGAATCAATTGGCGCGGACGGGCACTCACCGTGGGCTGGTAATCGGGCTCCAAGCACTGTCCGTACGCTCCGTACACCTCCACGAGCAGCGGCCTTCGCTCTGTTGGAGCACCAGGCGATGCCTTCTTGCGCATTATGGTGAGAGGGATGCGAACGGAAGGGTCTGAGGACGAGGGAACGGCGTCACGCACGCACTCGAAGTCAGCGGCGGTGTACGGGAAAGCGCTTGGAATGGGCGTGCGCGAGACCTCGCGGGTTTCCTGGGATTGCGCGTGAAGGTCAGCACGTGCGCACCGACCCAAGTGCTCACCAAGAAGGTTGCGCGAGGTTGCGCCCAGGAGAGAACAGGGTGTGTGTGTGCGCGCGCATGTTTGCCTGTGTGCGCATGATGTGCGTGATTATGCACTGCCCGCTCACCCCCGTGACCATGTTGTGGTCCACTTCAATCGCCGGCAAGAAAGGCGCAGTCATTGCAAAACGCAGCCACTCTGTCGCATACGTCTGGTTCGCCCCACGCACGATCGTTCCCACGCGCACGGGCAGACTCAGCAGGCGTCCTGCCACGTGCGACACGCCCGCGCGACCACCGCTTCGCACGCCCGAGATATCCACGACGCGGATGGAGGGAAGGCCGTCGCGTCGCTGGTAAATGGCGGCGTGGTCACGGAAGAAGTCGACGTCCTCGATTTTCGACTGCTCGCAGTGCGGGACGATGTCGGTCCAGTTGCGCGGCGTGGGGTCTGCATCGGGCGCGTGCACAATCTGTGTATAGAAGAACAAAACGCTCAGAAATTCAAATGGGCCGCAAGAGCTGCTTGTCTGTCGTAGGTGTGCAATTGTCTGAGGACAACAGGGAGGCAAGCACACGGACACAATACATTCCCAAAGGACACAAATACGTACACAAGAGCACACACACAACACGCACGCACCCACCACTCGTTCACCACCAAGCACGCACGCACACGCACACACACACACACACACACACACTCTCTCTCTCTCTCTCTCTCTCTCTCTTCTCTCTCTCTCTCTCTCACCCACCTTGAAGTTGTACGCGCCGTCGGCGTTCGTGACTATGCGGAACCCCCCCTCGCCGTGGTCCACAAAGTAGTCGACGCCCTTCTCGCGCGGCCGAATCAGCACGGGCGGGTCGAGTGGACGGTCGCTTCTCACCACGCGCACCTCCGACGACACCTTGCTGTTACTGTTCAGCGTCACGTAACGCGCGTCCTTCGTCATTCCAATATCCACAAAGCAGCTCTCGTCGCGCTCGACAAACACAAGCGAGTCCTCGGCAACGCCGTACCGCTCCCGCCTCTCTCCCGCCGGAACGCGCGAAGGGGGCCGCCAGCAGATCCGGTCGGGGCGCGCGAGGGCGTCCCGCAGTGAGTAGAACAGCGAGCCGTCCGCCGCCCACTCCACGGCCGCGGCGCCCGGCACAAAGTCGACGACGTTTCTCCCTGTCCCGTCGACGTACAGCACGTACCCGTCCGTGCGGTCGTTTCCCGTCGCGTCCGCGGTGAACGCCACGTGCGTGTGGTCGCGGGAGAGTTTCAGCGTGCCGCACGAGACAAACCGATGCTCTGTCGCAAGGCGATCGGCGTCGATGACCAGCTCAAAGCCGCCGCTGCTGTTGAGCGGTCGCCGATAGAGCGACTGCAGCCCAGTCGAAGAACCCCCTCTCGCCGTTTTGTACTCGAATCCATCCACGCGCTCCGATGTGACCACGCTCTCCTGGGCTGAAAGGCGTCGCAGTTCGCTGCGGAGCGACTGGAGTGTGCGCGCGTGCGGGGCGAAGAAGGAGGAGGAATACCTTGAAGAGGGAGGATGCAAGCGAGCGTGAGAGGAGCGATTGAAAGCGAAGGAGGGAATGGCGTAAATACGTGCGTGGGAAAGACTGCTCTGCACTCAAACCGATGGACTGCGAAGAGGTAAGAGGGGAGCCATGTTCCCACCTATTCTCGTCCTCAATGTACTTGAGCGTGTCCTGCGATATGGATGCACAGCGCACTCAGGAAAGTGACACACACAAAGGGACACGCACACGCACAAGCGCCCCACACACACAACACATTCAAAAACGTCCTCATACCGCAGACATTGACTCAAGCCACGCATATTCGTCCGTCCACGAGGTTCCCACACGCGACACAAGCTGAGGTCGAGCGGGTGCGTGTGGAGGAACCAGAGATTGCTGCGAGCATCGAGTTTAGGTGAGAGACTGCGAACACCCGTACAAATAGCACCTTCACCACAACAACGACCACGCACACCCACACAGCACCTACACACGCACCCTGCCCCTCCCAAGAAACGACGGCCTCGCGCGCAGCCATGCGGCAATGCTGTAGTGTGCCTTTGCACGGGCGCAATTCGTTCGGACGTTGTGAAGGATGGCACGTGCGACAGGCGCGGGAAGTGTGTGGAGCGCGAAGAGAGACATGGCAGAGCGGCCGAGAGGGAACGCGCACGCACACACACACACACACACACACACACGCACGCACGCACGCACGCACGCTGCCGAACACGCTGCACACGCGGAATTGCACGGTAATGCGTCAATGAGAAGATTGCTATCTCGGCGTGTCTGCGGACAATGTCCCTGGGCGGTTACTACTGCCCCAGCGGGGTATTTACAGACTGACTTGGCGTTGCCATTCAAACCGTGAGACGATGCGCACTAACGAACAGCGCGCGTCTTCCTCGCAAGGAGGACTGCGACTGCGTGCGAGAATGGCACTCGCGGCGTGTGCTCGCACCTTCAGGGGAGGTCGGTTCGCTTGACTGCCGCTGTCGTCGTACACATAGAATTCCGCGTTTTGTTTTGGTTTGTTTTGGCTTTTGCACAGCGGGCATACGCGAGTGTGTGTCTGTGTGTGGTGGGAGTGCGCCTGTGGGAGTGCGCGTGTATGCGTGTGTATGTGGGAGTGCGCGTGTGTGCGTGTGTATGTGGGAGTGCGCGTGTGTGCGTGTGTATGTGGGAGTGCGCGTGTATGCGTGTGTATGTGGGAGTGCGCGTGTGTGCGTGTGTTTGTGGGAGTGCGCGTGTATGCGTGTGTATGTGGGAGTGCGCGTGTGTGCGTGTGTATGTGGGAGTGCGCGTGTGTGCGTGTGTTTGTGGGAGTGCGCGTGTGTTGGTGCGTGTACAGCGGCCGTATTGTACTTCTAAACACTTATCATCGCCGTTCGCAGTGGCGTTTGCCAGCGGTCGTTCGCCATTCTGTCGATTCTCACACAGTGCGGCTGCAAAGTGCGTGGCACTTCATTGGTCATGGACATAACGCACGCTCTTGAGCACATACGTCACACATGCACGCACGCACGCACATATACACACACATACACACACATTGACACACGCACACACACACACACGCACACACACACACACACACACACACACACACACACACACACACACACACACACACACACACACACACACACACACACACACACACACACACACACACACACACACACACACACACGCACACGCACACAGAGAGAGAGAGAGAGAGAGAGAGAGAGTTCAATCTGATTGTTCAACAACGATACTCTTGCGCATGCCATCGCAGAGACGGCGTACAAGGGCAGTCTCCTGAGGGTACGTCGCCAACGGCAGTGGTCTCATTCAACTGCGCCTCTCTCCCGATTTCCTCTCCCGCGCTTACGCTCCCACACAGCCACTCGTCAGGGAATGCTTTTGTTCTGAGCACTGCGTGCGCACACAGCTGAGGGCCCACCGTACTTTGCTTGCGTCTTCTTGCGGAGGTCCCTCGATGACCGCACAATTTTCTTTCAACCTCTCATAAACACACTCACACACACCCACACACACCCACACACACACTCACACACTCACACACACATACGCCTAACCGTATCGCAGGCCCACTCTCGGGCATCCGCGTGGTCGACCTCACGCGCGTCCTCGCGGGTCCCTTCTGCACCATGCAACTGGGTGATCTCGGCGCCGACGTTATCAAAATAGAGCAGCCAAAGACGGGCGACGACACGCGCGCGTGGGGGCCGCCCTTCGTGCACGGCGAGAGCGCGTACTTCATCTGCGTCAACCGCAACAAGCGCAGCATTACGGTCAACCTCAAGTCGAAAGAGGGCGCGCAGCTCGTGAGGGACCTCGTCGCACAGAGCGACGTCGTCGTCGAGAATTATCTTCCCGGCAAGCTCGACTCTATGGGGCTCGGGTACGACGACCTTTCCCGCGTAAATGCGCGAATCGTGTACTGCAGTGTCACTGGCTATGGGCCGACGGGGCCGTACAAAGACAGGGCGGGGTATGACGTTATTGCCGCGGGAATGGGCGGTCTCATGCACATCACGGGGCCGGAGGACGGACCACCCGTCAAGGTGCGTCGGTGTGCGTGCGTGGAATTGCTCTGCGATGTTGACCCTCCATCCCCACCACACACACACACACACACACACACACACACACACACACACACACACACACACACACACACCCTCCTCTCTTCGACCGCAGGTGGGCGTTGCAATCACCGACATGGCGACGGGCCTCTACGCCCACGGCGCCATCATGGCCGCATTGTTCGCGCGCACGCGGACGGGGAAGGGCCAGCGCGTCGACTGTTCGCTGCTCGAGACCCAAATTGCGCTTCTCGCGAACATAGGCAGCAACTACTTAATCGCGAATTCGGAGGTGCGTCGTTCCCTGTGCGACAGGTGTATAGAGCGCCGCGTGTTCTCGATCATCGGCTGCTCTTGCTTGCACTTTCTTCTCTCTCTGTGCATTTCACGATCGTGCGTCCGCGTCTTCGCCACGGCCCATTCTCCCTTTTCTTTCTATCTGCGCGAGCCCCCCCCCC
>CALSCQ010002442.1:0-19176 GCA_943704525.1 Pigoraptor vietnamica | reverse complement strand
CACACACACACACACACACACACACACACACACACACACACACACACACACACACACACACACACACACACACACACACACACACACACACACACACACACACACACACACACTAAATTAATCCCGTAACAAAAGCAATCAATGAAATGGCAAACGTTGCATCAGACGACCAACGCGTCACAAACAAAGCGTCGCACGCGTGTAAGCGGCATGCACCACCCACGCAATGATAATTTCGAGGGTCCGCTCGAGTCCGGACGCGATCTTCCCCTCGAGCAGCTCCATGACCTTGTTCTTGCGGCCGATGCACTCTGTCTGCGCGGCGACGGAACCGCCGAGCGCCGGCGACACCGTCTCGCGAAAGTGGTTCTGCAGGAGGTGGAACGAGTAGTTGGCGCCCTGCGCGACCGAGAAGAAGACGAGCACGGGCTCCGTCTTCGGGTCCACGGCCAGCTTTTCCGAAGCGAGATCGAGGGCGTAGTTCACGTGCTCGATGCACAGGTGCTCCAAGAGCCGGTCAAACACCCGCTGCATGTTCTGCGCCAGCTCGCCGCTGTTGCTCAGCCGCACACAGCGCGCCGCCGCCTCACGATTCTCGTGAATCATCGTGAGCGCGAGCTCGATCGACAGATACGTCTCCGTTTCAGACTCCTTCTGGGGACCTCCACTGCCGCCGCCTGCGCGCGCAAGCACGGGCGAGTCCTGCGGCTGGTTCGCCGCCTTCATCACGCGCTGGAAGAGCCCGAGGTTTCTGCGGGCGCGTGCAATATGGGTGAGGGGAAGGGGCCCTCCGAGCAACAGTCGGCCATGCACAAAAAAACGCACACGCACACGCGCATTACACACACGCCCGTACGCACGCACAGACCGAGGGAGAAAACATTCACAACTGACGCACAGCACACACACGCACCTGTTTGGCCCCGCGGGTCGCTTCGAGTGCCCAAGCGAGTCATAGTACGACTTGGCTGAGGCCGCGTACGTCTCCTGGAGGAACGCCTCCTGCTCGCGTGAGGCAGAACATTAGCAGCGGTGAAATGCAGTGACACTGCAAGTGCTATGGGAGACGCCCTGTCCTGGTCTCGACGGGAAGGGTCGCAGAGCACAGCAGCGGCGCCCACCTCGTACAGAATGTAATTTCCGAGGTATGTGCAGAACACGGCGTCGACCAGCTTCGCAAGGAGGTTGGGGTCTTGGCCGAGGTCCAGCGACGAAAGCGACGCCGTCAGCTCCAGCGTCTTCTCATACAGCCTGCACACACAGTACCCATAGAGGTCAGAAGTGTGCCCATACCCGCACGAAGCGGCTCCCACACCAACATGATACTACTGCGCACAGCACACGGAGGCATCGACCCACTTGTTGAGCTGTGTGAGGTAGGCGCGCTTGTCGGTGGCGAGGGCCTCCTGCATGGCCGTCTCCACGTGGTGCTGGATCGACTGCTCAAACACGCGCTGCACAAACTGCGCCATGACGGCCGCCGGGTTCCGCTCAAACACAGCGCGGATGATCTCGTACTCCTGACAGGGGGGCAGTAAAATTGTTACGTGATCGCGCAATGGGATGGGCGACGCGTGAGAAGGGGCACAAGACTAATATAGGGCACACACCGCACACACACGGACGGTGCTTGCAGAGAAAATAGCAACGCGCGTTTGCGTGCCACACGTACGCAATGCGCGCCATTTCCCACCTGGTGACATGCCTCCACAATGTCGGCAAAGAGGTCCGCGGTGGGGGTCGCCCTTCGCGCCATGGGCCCTCCGCCGCCCTCGGACCCCTTGAAAAAGCGGTGCAGGCTGATGAACGTGTCTACGCACGCAGAGTAACCCTTGAAGGCGTACATCGTGTTGGCGCACGCGCGCATCGCCGCGACGTCCCGCATCTCTCGCGCATTCACAAACATCTGCATCACTGCCGACTCAATCTCGCCGCACTTCTCCTCGATTCGCGCACGCGCGCGCTCGTAGCGGTCGCCGCCGCCGAGCTCCTGCGCGATGACGTTGAGCTTTTGGATGACGTCCGCGGCTTCGTGCACGCGCTCGGGCTCTGTGAACACCGGCGAGAGCGACTTGGCGTCGGCGCCGTCGAATTCGGCGAACGATCGCATGAGTTCGCGCGCGTTTGTGGCGCGGACGCGCTTTGCGTTGACGGCCTCGAGGCGATCGCCGAGGTGCACGGCCTTGGTGGCCACCTTCTTGATACGCTGCGCAACACAAGGTGACGGCGATCAGCGAAATGTGATGGAATTGAGGCTCCTGTGCGTGGACAGCCGCATGTATGTGTGTGCGTGTACGTGTGTGTGTGTTCGTACGCGCGTGTGCGTGTGTATATGAGTGCGTACTTGCGTGTGTGCGTGCGTGCTTACGAGCCAGCGAGCGCGTGTGTGGGCGCGCGGGTTTACGCACGTCCGCGTGCGCATGCTCGCCGACAGTGCAGGACCAATGCGCACCTCGTCCAGTTCGGTGAAGCTGCTGACAATGATGTCATACGACTTGTTGAGGTCGCGCATCTTTGCACGGTGCGTCTTTTCCGCCTCCGCACACGTCTTCTCCAGCCTGCACACACTCGACCGCTCAGCACGCGCACAACAGCATGTGCAAAAACGCTAAGGGCGCGCGTAACAACATGCGCACTCGAATGATAAGCCCGCGCATCGCACGCGCCCGCAAGGACACCACAAACGCCTTACTCGGCCACAACACACACCTGTCGATCTTCTTCTCGACCCATCCGCTGAGTGTGGTGAGCTCCGTGAGCGCGTCGTCGAAGAGCAGCTGAAGGGGGCGCGGGTCGAACGCGGCATCTGCGTCGTCGGAGGGCGTGGGAGACGCCGTGAGCGAACCCTGCGAATCGTCCTTCAGAGACACGCGTCGCTGGAGCTTCTCGAGGAATTCGACGGCAGAAAAGGGCTCCTGTGTGCGAAGAGGTGAGCAAAAGTACAACACACGCAGTGACACACAGTGACCCATACACATGCCATAAAGAGACACGTACACGCACACACGCGGACACGCACGCACACATACACATGCATACATGCACATACGCACTCACGAACCTTGAAATCGTTCTCGGAAAACAGCGACGACGCCATGGTTCCACTGGCGGCAACCCGCCGCAACGACCGCGAAAATTAGCTCAGTACTGAGCAACCGCTGCTCACGGCATGATCCTTAGGACGACAAGAAGAAGGCGACGCAAGACAGTAAGACGCTAAGTGAAATCGGCGATGTGTTTCGCTGTCACTGTGCTCTGAAGTAAACAGACAAAAATTCCGATATGCTGTTACTGCTACGATTACATTTCCGATTCTTCACGTGACGCAATGTGAGCCCCCCTTAGCCCCTCTTGGCCAAATCCAATACTGTTGTAGAAAGCCCCCTTAGCCCCCCTTAGCGCCATCCACACCCAACTGGCCAGTCCACCAGCTGACTGCATGTGTGCCGCCTCCACCGACTCGCGATTGCCAAGAAGAGATCATTCACGTATATACTCTTGCGTACGTGCACGCGTGACTGTGTGTGTGCAACCCTCCCCTCCGTTTTGCGTGCAACTGTCGCCATCATGGCCAAGGACACGGACTTTCTCACCGCCCACGACCCCAGCAAGCAGACGGTCGGGCAGCGCATCTGCTACCTCTTCAATGGCCTCCTCGTGTCTGCCCTCCCCATCTGTGGGTGCCGTCTGCCGCTTGCCGACGCCCCTCTCCGTCGCACGGTTTTCACTTGCGCAAGAGTGGCTGTCATTGAATTGCAGTGGTTGATGGCGTGCCTATAAGACACGCCTTCGCATTTCCCCTTCATCATCATTCCGTGTTAATCTCTGTTGTTTCACTACACTGTTAATTGGGCTTTTTGGGTCGTCGTTGCGCACCACCGTTGTTGCTCGTCCTTGCGCCGTGAGTTAAAGTGGACGGTTTTGTCTCTCTCCCCTTAACGGGACGTGCTCCTGACGTCACGCCTTCTGCAGACGTCTTTGTCGAGATTCTCGGCCTTGAGATGACGAATGACTTCACGATCCCCCTCGTGGCCATCGTGTCCCTCGTTGCGACCGTCGCCATTGCGCAGTCGTACCACAATGTCGCCCGTGGCGTCAACCAGAAGTGAGTTTTGGAACGTGCGCCGTAGCAGCAGGCTTCGTGCAAAGCCACGTGCCGCGGGAGTGCGCATAGACGTCGCAGGCGCTCGCTGTCACGCCCGTATAAGCCATCCGTCGTACACGTGCTTCTCTTTTCACCGTCCTTATCTCTGACGCCCTTCGCTGCTGTCTCGACCTGAGTTACGTTCATTGACGGGTCGCTTGTGCGTCCATGTAGGCTCCACCGCCGGCGCCAGGATGCCGTCGCCGCGGAGGTCGAGCGCAACGCCGGCGCTAAGAAGAGCGACAAGGTGCGCCTGCTGTGCTGCGTGCTAGACCACGTCTTTTAATCGCGACCCAAACCTACCGTTCGAGGGGGAGTGGAGTAGTGCATCGCTGGTGCTTCCACGTGCTGATCTTTGGCCACGGTTTGTTGTCTGCCAGGCTGCCCTCGGCAAGCTGATCGAGGAGAAGACGGCGGCGGTCGTGCACCACGAGTCTGTGGCGCTGTCGATCCTCTTCAACAACACGTTCTTCCTCTTCCTGGCCGTCATGGCCGCCTTCTGGGTGTTCCACTCGCAGCAGGCCCATGTGTATCCCCTCTGATACTGCGCAAGGGCCACTCCGACGCCACGCCCTAGTTGTTGTCCCCGTGTGACCCTGCGCAATCTCCCACGCGCCCCGTCCGTCTTGTCGTCCCCTTTAGATGTCCCTTGTGTGCTGGCGAATCCCTCTTGCGCCCTTTGCATGCATCGATGACCGTCCGTACGCTTGTTTCCTTGACCGCACACTCTCATGTACCGGCCACAGCAACTACGTCCTCTCGGTCGGCGTCGCTGCCGGTCTTGTTGCTCTTGTGTCGACGAGCTCGTAAGGGGACATCGCCGCGAACCGCTTGCGTGCGTGCGAATGGGAGCGCAGCGCAGCGTTGATGCCGCTTGGCTGCGTGTCTGGGTTCTGCGGCAAGGTGCCGCTCTTGCCGCTGGAATGAATGAATTCTAAGATGTGCGTACTTGTGAGCCTTCGTGACGTATGAACATGCGTAAGTGTGTGTGTGTGTGTGTGTCGTGTGTGTGGCGCACACTCGCCGCGTTTCAGCGCACTAAGAGCGGCGATGCCAAATGGCGGGTCGTTCCAAGACGCCCTCGCCCTTGATAGCGTCGACCACTGTACAAGACGTACAGCCGCACACGGTGCAGATGGCGCAGAAGCATTCCGCACGTCTTCGCCAGCGATGAGAGGTCGACATTCGACAAGTAGGGCGCGGCGTGCACGACGGCGAGCTCCAACGGACTGAGATCGCTAAGGTGCCATTTCATTGTGGTGTCACTGGATAGAAGGAAGATGGATGCGATAGGCACTGGGAGAACATTGGAGGGGGGAAAATGCCCAACACACAGGGCTCTCCGAGATATATTGAGACGGAAAGAGAAGGATAAACGTGCCGAGCCGAACAGCCCAGTCAAGACCACCGATACTGTCGCCGGAGAAATTTGTCCAGACAGTCCGACTCACAACGGCCGCAAACGGCTTGCAGGCCGGCATTAAAACCGGAGCCGCGTGTCTGCATTTGCGGAGGGAAGCCAAAGAATGGACAGGTGGGGTGTTGTTCCGACGGCATTATGGAGCCCTTCACGCGTGAACAGCACAACATTCGCACATACCCTCGTGCACAACACGCGCCGAAAATGCTAGCCAACCGAGCACAACACGGACACACATACACATAAGCATACACACACACAAGCACACACACACACACATACACAAGCACACACAAGCACACATACACACACTCACACACACACACGCACGCACGCACACACACACACACAACACACACGCGCACGCACACACACACACATACACATACACACATACACACACACACACACACACACAAACACACACAGACACACACACACACATACACACACATACATACACACACACACAAGCACACATACACTTTCACACAAGCACACACATACACACCCGACTCACACATACACACAGAAAAAAATAACCGACACACATACGCGCCATCCCATCGCCTGATATGCATCCCTCTGCGTTTTTCGTGTAGCCTGCGCGAGCGCGTCCAGAGGTACACCGGCAAGTCCGACTATGAATTTGGGGACATTACAAAGGCGTACTTTCGGCGCATCTCTTCAGGCGGTGACAAGGCAAACACCCCGAAAGGCGCTGACGATGAAGTGCGTTACTCGCGTGTCTCTCGTCGTTGTATTGTGTGCTCGAGGCACTTGCATTTCTTTCTTTCTCTCTCTCTCTGTCTCTCCCTTTCACTCGTGACCCTGGCATTACTATCGGAGAGCGTTCAGCACCCACGCGCACTCACACCCGAGCCCCTCGCCTCGGCATGCAGGCATCGAAGCGCACTGCTGCTGAAGAGCACATGCTGGAGGTGCTCGATTTCTGCCGCGCGCGCCTTGAATTGAACGGTTGGAAGGGCAAAGTGACGGTCGCTGCGTCTGCTGAGCTCGCCGTCGTGTCCACAAAACTCTCGCTCTCCGTTTGTGTGACGCGAATGCGTGGCACTGCTGCGCGTGCTGACAACAGCGGCGAAAGCGGGGATGGCAAGGGCGACGTAATGGATGATATCGATGACGCTGCGAGCGGGATCGACGACAGCGACGACTTTGAATTGGTGGACGCCAAGGACGCCCCACCCGCCGCCGCGTGCGACCGTGCGCAGCCGCGGTCTAGCCTGGTGCAGGACGCGCGCCAGTACGTGCGGATGCGCAGCCGCCGGAGACTGCTCCAAGCGGAGGGACGCGTACGCGCGGTGGCCCTCCGTCTGCGCACGGCGTCCATCTCGGGGACCATCGGGTGCGCCTTCCAGGTGTCGCTACCGCCGTGGCTGCTGCCCGGCATTGCGGCGGCTGTGGACGTGTCTCTCGAGCTCGACATCACTTCGGTCGTGCTGTCGGTGGAAGTCGGCGCACCCTCCGCCCCCGCAGCACCTGAAGCAAGTGCGGCTGCGGCGAGGAATTCCCGGCCAGAGGCCCGTGGTTCGCGGTCGTCAGTGACGGCGGTACAGGCAGGGAACCGTTCAGACAACAAGAAGATCGACGAAGTGACGGCGCGGTTTGCGAATGCCCTCCTTGCCGCGCAGATGCGCCTGCGCGGAATGCACTGGTCGGGCAAGATCAAGCTACAGGCTGACCTCGGCATCGTGCGACTGTGGGTCGCGTGCCCGCTGCGTCTGGCCACCGCGAGTGCATCGATTGCTCCAACACAAACGGGTGATAGCAATCTCCCGACCGTCGACGACGACCAGCCGGAAGAGGGGGACGCCGCGACTGGACCTCCCCGCGATGCGCAGGCCGAGTCAAAGGGAAAGCCAAAGTCCGCGGGCGCTCCGAGTACCGCTGCGGGGAAGGGGGCGGTGCGCGCGGGACCGTCGCCCGACAACGGCCCGATGGCCGGCCTGTTCCGCCGCATGCTTGAGCGGAACATTGCGCAGATCGACCGGATGGCGGCGGCGTTTGCGGCGAGCGGAATAAGCGGGACGGGGGCGGCCGAGTTTGCGTTCAGGGTGTTTGGGTTTGGCATGACCCTGTCGTTTGAAGTGGAGCTTGCGAGTGCGGCGGGGGAGGCGCAGGCCACAGCCACGTAGCATTCGGTGCAATGTAAACATAATCTCGTTTCATTTTGCATGAGTTTTACAGTTGCACGCACGCACGCACTCACGGTGTCTCTCAAGTACAAATGATGTGACGACGCCATACAAGCAAGCGACCTGCTGCGTTACGGGGGACTCGGCAAAGGCACCTCTGGGTTGATGTGGCAGTCATTGATCAAGTAACAACCTCTCCCTGACGACAGATAGACAGTTGCATTATTATGCTTATCTCTACTTAGTGATAGTGGCATCGTCCAGGCGGAAATGCAATCATAAGCATATATTATTTTGCGTTGCAGATTTCCGCAAGAGGGATGTGAGCTACTTATTGAGGATACGACATTATTCTCTCACCCAGCATCGGAATTCCCCATTAAAGCCAAAATCGTTCGTCAATGTCGCTCTTTTGTCCGGCCAAGTCGACCGGTTTGTGTTCCGCGCGTCGCCAATAGCCCGCCGTGTCGTGAGTGCCGCAGCAGTGTGCATGCATTGAAGATAAGGCCGAACACGAAAACGTGCGTATCGTGCGCACCTCCTCCCATTCACGCAGACTTCCCGCGCCACTGTGCGCCTATAATTGCCCGCGGTGTGCGTGTGTGGTTGTCGCCGTGCTCACGCTGAACGGAGCTCTGTGTGCGAAATTGCCCGACGAAGCGTTTGCCCTCTGAGAATGCGCGCGGTTGGACGCGTCGCCGTCATCACCGCGTGCGTGCTCATCCTTCTTGCACACGGTCGTCACGGTGGGTGCTTCATTGTGCCAAAGTGTGGTGCTTCGCAATGTTAGGGCATATTTCGGATATCTCCTGACTTGCTGTGTATGCGGCGCGGGACCGACAGAGGCGGCTGCGTGCGCGTCGCCCACATGGACGTCATTCCCCCCGAAGCCCCTCCTCGACAATTCCACCGTGTCCGGACTTGGCGTTGTGTGCGACGCGGGCGAACAGGGCTATGTGGCGCTCTACTCGACCAACTGGGACATCGTGGGCACGCTGATTGCGAACGTGTCGCTCAGCGGAGGGACGCCCTCGACGGCCACTTTCCCGCCGTTTGTGCTCGCGCAGGGCAACCACATGGTCTATGCCGTTGTGCCGGGGGGCGCGCGGCTGTCTGCCCCGCAGAATGTGACGGTGTACCCTGGTGGGTCGCATGAACTGGCTTGCTGTGCTCGCATTGGAGGTTGAGTGCCGTTGGTTACCCTTGCTTCATGGCACGCAGTATACACGGCGCATGGCTTACACTTGCGCTGTAAATGCGTGCCGATTTTGTGTGTTTCTCGTGTGTGCCCACGACATCGTGCATGCACGGCCGAATTGACCCGCCTTCTCCTGCTCACCTTTCCGCACCTAACGTTGCGAGCTTTCTACACACAGCGCGCTATTCCTTGGTCTTCCTCGACCGCAACACGCCGTCGCACGACACGGGCGTGTACGGCGTGGTACTTGCAAATGACATGGTGGTGACGGACGCAACGCTCCTCCCAAACACGTCGATAACCCTCACCATCATTGACACGGGGTGCATTGCGCTCACCGCCGTCAAGGGGGCGCTGGACGCCGCGCAGATCTACGGCGCCAACGCGCTGCTGGGTCCCTCGTGCTCGGCCGAGAGCCGCCAGGCGCACGTGATCGCGGCGCTGTTCCGCATGCCCATGCTGTCGTTCTGGAGCGGCGCCCTCGACCTGTCGAACAAGGTGCGCGACGTGTGTGCTCTGTGCGTGTGTGTGTGTGTGTGTGTGTGTGTGTGTGCGTGCGTGCGTGCGTGCGTGCGTGCGTGCGTGCGTGCGTGCGTGCGTGTGTGCGTGTGTGCGTGTGTGTGTGTGTGTATTTGCGCGATGATACGCACGTAATGTGTATGTGTGCCTCAGTGTGCTTGTTTATGCTCATGCGTGCTTGTGTGTGCTTGTGTATGTGCCTGTGTTCTTGCGCGCGTGCGTGTTTGTATGCAATGTGCGTGCTTCTCTCTGTGTCTGTGTCCAGCGCGACTGTTTGGTTGTTGTCAGTCGCTAACGGGTCGTTTCGGCAGCTCGTGTATCCGTACTTTGTGCGCGGCCTCGATCCCCTTGCCGAGACGTATGGCTACGCTGCGGCGATTGCCGCCTTCGGATGGAAGTCGCTGGTACGTGGCGTGTGGTTCTTTTTTCTATTGTCCTCCGCCATTGCCGTTTGTCATAACGACACAAACGCTCCACAAGCGCCCCCTGTTGACGTCCGCCGTGCGTTCGCAGGCAATACTCGAGTTTGACATCTACCCGCACCCGGACCAGCTCTTCACCCGGCTGTCCGAGATGGGCGTCGAGGTGAAGGTGCACTACATTGTCAAGGCGGGATCAACGGACTACTCCGCGGCGATCAACCAGATACGACAGGCCGGGTCACGTGTCATCATGCTCAACGTGTACAACGTCAACGCACAGGTGCAGGACTTTTGCGGCGTCATCCGCGCGGCCATCCGGGGTGGCATCATCGGGCCGGGGTACACGTGGTGCGTGCAGGGGTTGCGCCTGTGTGTGTGTGTGTGTGTGTGTGTGTGTGTGTGTGTTTTCGTGTGTGCGTGTGTGTGTGAGTGCGTGCGTGTGTGTGTGTGTGTGTGTGTGTCGTGTGCGTGGGCTTTTTTGCGTTGGCAGTTGTGAATAATCAATTTCTTCTCGATTTCTCTGCCATCACTTAGGTTCCTCGGCACGTCGGCCGGCTTCTCTGTCGCGGATCTGACCCCTGCGGAGCGGCTCTATTTGCACGGTGCGATTGCGCTGGCCACCGCCCCGCCCGTCGGCAACACGACCCTCCGCAGCCGCCTTGCGTCCATCTGGAACACCAAGGACCTCCGTCCGAAGGCGGGCGCTTGGGGAAAGCGCATCCCGCCGTCGGCCAGCGAGGGAGTGCCGGGCGTGCCCGACACGCTCGATTCCATTGGGAGCAGTGGCGTTGACTCGGTTGGTTTGCGTCTTGGCGCCTGTGTGCGCGTTGTTTTGTTTGGTCGGGCTGACGCATTTTTTTCCTATACTGCTGCAGTATTTGACGCTCGTGAGGGCCTACCACAAGCTGGCGTACTTGGACAAGCGCCGCATTACTCCCGAAATCTACCTCGCGGAAATTCTCCGCACGTCGTTCTTTGGCGCTGGCGGCAATGTCATGTATGACGCCAACGGTGACAGGCTGGGCAGCTGCGGCCTCGCCAACTACCGCGTCGTCAACGGAACGGTGCGTCCGATAATGCTTTGCCGTTGCGTGCTGCACGTACGGCGCGCGAGTTTTGCCGTGAGCTCGTTGACATCCCGGTACTGGGATGTGTCACTTGTTTGTTCCTCGCGTGCATCCCGCTGACGCTGGGTCAATTGCAGCTGGACACGAGCCGCCTGATCGGCAACGTTGTGTTTGACGCCGCGCGAACCGCCGGCTACAATTTCGCCAGTCTCGGTTACACGGCGCCTGCGCAGACGGGGTCCATCGTGTGGTCCACTGGGCTGTCGTCCGCCCCTCCTGCCTGTGAGTGGTTGTCGGCGTCTTGCTTTGCGGTTTTTAAAAGCGACATCACATCCTAGCCTCGCCCACTTCGTGGAACCATCGTCCCGACCTTGAACATCATTCATCTTTTTTGCGCGCTGCAGTTGTGTGTTCACGCGGATGCGTCCACGGCAACTGCACCGCTCACGACACGTGCGTCTGTGCACCGGGCTACCAAACTGTTACCGGGCTTCCGGATTGCACAAAGGGTTAGTGTGTTTTCGTGTGTGTGTGTGTGTGTGTGCGTGTGCGTGTGCGCGTGCGCGTGCGCGTGCGCGTGTGCGTGTGCGTGTGCGTGTGTGCGTGTGTGCGTGTGTGCGTGTGTGCGTGTGTGCGTGTGTGCGTGTGTGCGTGCGTGCGTGCGTGCGTGTGTGCGTGTGCGTGTGCGTGTGTGCGTGCGTGCGTGTGCGTGCGCGTGTGTGCGTGTGTGTGCGTGTGTGCGTGTGTGCGTGTGAATGTGCGTGCGTGTGTGCGCAGTGTTTGTGGTCTGTTGTTCGGGGCTCCTTTCGTGTTCTCTCCCGCTTATTCCCATAGCATTTTGTTGTACGGCAGCGGTGTGCGCGCTTTGCAGTCACGGCACGTGCTCTGCGCCGGGACAGTGCGACTGCGACTTTGGGTGGGGCGGCGACGGCTGCACGATCGACCTGAGCTCGAGCAATTCAGACACTGGTGGGTGCCCTTGCCTCTGCCGAGGGTGGATTTGCGACAATCCAACGATACGCCTATGAGTTTGGCGCTTTCGAAAGTAGCTCTAACCGTGTCGTTGTACAGGTCGCGTGGTCGGAATCGCCGTAGGTGTTGGCGGCGGCGTCTCCCTTCTGCTGCTCGTGGGCGGGTTTGTGTACTACCGCCGCCGCAAGGACGCCTTGCTCAGCGAAAGCTGGCTCGTCAACATTGCCGACGTCAAGTTCGACTGCCTTATCGGGAAGGTGCGTGTGCGCCGGTCAATGGGTTAGTCACTTGGGGGGGGGGGGCTGCCGCCGAGACTGCCTCTTACACATACGTCCCAACTGAACGGCGCAGGGCTCATTTGGCGACGTATACAAAGGCAAGTCCCGGTCATTTACGGCGCTCGACGTGATCGTGTCATGCACGTGCACACAGTTATTCACACGCGCAGAGGTGCACGCACACACACACGCGCGCACCCCCGCTCCCTCACTGTAATTTATGCCGTGCGAGCCCACAGACACATTGCGACAACGCACACAAATTGGACTCGCACGCACGCGTGCAATTGAGCTGTCGCACGCTTACATGTTTCCCTCGTTTCTAGCGCGGTGGCGTGGCACTGTCGTCGCCGTGAAGACTATATCGGGAGCGCTGATCGGCCTGCCCGCGACATCCGTGCGGCCTTCGGACGTGCTCGACTCCATGAAGAAGGACGACGGGACCGCGCCGGCCCTCACGCGCCTCATGTTCGAACCGAGCCCAACCGCCGCAGCTGGCCCGCCGGCCGATGAGGACCCCGATGTCGTGGCGTACAGGAATGCGCTCGGCGAACGCGCCAAGATGACGCAGCGCGAGCGCTACGCGACCAAAATTGCGGTGGGTTCCCCTTTTGTGGTGTGTCGACTAGGTTCTGCCGACGCAAAAGCTGAAGGCTGCGCTCTGGCACGGACAGCGCCGTGGCGGCGAAGAGCGGGCCGGGGGACGGTCCGAAGACAAGAATAAGGGAACGTTCGTGCGGAGCCAAGCGAAGGACTCTGGGTCGCCGGGGTCGTCGCTCACGACAACGGGGGCCCTCGCGTCCCTCATCCGCGACATTATGCGAAGTTTCAACCGCCGGCGAGGCAAATCGGGGACGGGAACGATGGATGCTGCGAGCAAAGAAGCTGTGAAGGAATTCCTGCGCGAGATTGCGACGCTCGCCCGCCTCCGGCATCCCTCGGTGGTCATGTTTATGGTAGGGTTAGGGTTAGGGTTAGGGTTAGGCACAAACGGTTACACGATGGCCACGCATTAACCGTCGTCCTGTCGGCACTCTTACCCACGCGCACGTGCGTCAGTCTGATTCATAGTTGCTTTTGCAGGGCGCGTGCATTCGTGCGCCAGGCCCGATCTTTCTCCTCACGGAGTATCTGAGCCGAGGTACGCTGAGTCTGGATACCCTTTGTCGCCCCTCTAAAGCCGTGGCCGTTCGCCCATTGACATAATGCCTGTCCAATATCAGGCACGCTCGTGGACCTCTTTGACGACGGGTCCGTGAAGTTCACGTGGAAGCTGCGGCGGTCCCTCTCCCTCTCGGCCGCAAGTGTGAGTCGCTGTTTTTGTCCACAACATGGTCTCGATGCCTTTGGGCCGTCTTGCATGGAAAGCGCGTGGCTGACTGCCGAGATTGTGCGCGCCACAGGGAATGGCTTACCTCCATTCAGCTTCGCCGCCGATCCTCCACCTCGATCTTAAGAGCTCGAACCTTCTTATCTCGGATACGTTCGTGTGCAAGGTAAGCCATGGGACAGTCGGGCGACAAGCCCCACTGCAAGCTGACCTGCACTCAGTAATAGCGGAAGCTCAACTGGCGCTCCATTGTTCCTGCAGGTGTCTGACTTTGGGCTCGCAATGCTGAAAGGGCAAAGGAGCTGGGAGGGAGAACGCGTTGGCACTGCCCTGTGGATGGTGAGCCTCAGCACGGGCGCCTCCGCCAAACTGTACCCGTGTGCGTCGCTCACTTTCGCTCCACGTCTGAACTGCAGGCACCCGAAATCATCAATCGCACGCAGTATTCGGAGAGGGCGGACGTGTACTCGTTTGGTGTGTGCCCGTTGGAAATGCGCTTTTCATAGCTCAGTGGTGGTGGTGCCCTGTTCCAAGGGGGGGGGGGGGGGGGGGGGGGGGGGCGGCTAGTAGTAAGTGTCTGACGCCGGTGGGACTGAGCGACCAGCTGCCCGGACTCACTCTGCTGCGCGCGAACGCAGGCATCATTCTGTGGGAGATGGCCTTTCGGTCGCTGCCGTACATTGAGCTCGATGGCATCATGAGCATTGAAGAGCTGCTTAACGAGGCACGTGCCTTGGGCCGGTTGAGTGCATGGTGCCTGTGCTCGTTTTTCCAATTGTGCAAGCAATCTCACGCCGCCCCTGCGCCATGTGTAAGTCCCGTGTCCGCTAACGCCGCTCTTGGACCGTCCAGGTCGCAAGCAATGGACGGCGTCCGTCACCGCTGCCAAAGGGATTTCCCGAGTACTCTTCACTGGTGCAGCGATGCTGGGACGCTGACCCGACAAACCGACCCACGTTCTCAGAGGTATGTTGTCCACTCGTGATTGTGGCTGGCTAACGACTCCGGCCCTTGCTAATCCATCACTCCCGGTTGCAGATTTGCGAATGCCTGGAGGGACTTGAAGAAGGCTGCGAACTGCGCGATGCGCACCCCACTTTCCATGCGCGAGGGTGATGTGGAAACGTCATTGCTGCTGCCAACTGATCGGCCGCGAAGATCGGCGCGGAGTTCGGGGGAGTGCCCGGTGCACAACCGAATTTGAGGAGGCTGGGTTCGTAATTGTGCTATTGCGGCTGTTTGCAGCGGATGCCCCCTTCAGACGAGAAGTCCATTAAAAGAGGACTCTAGTGAGTCGCATTGATTTCATTTTTTTACTACATTTATTTACTACGGGTACATCCACAACTTCGAGACGACAGACGACAGTGTGCCAACGGCAAGACGACATGCCAGCGCCCCCCAAGGGCCAGCCTCCCCCCCTCCCCCAAGGCACAGCGCACAGCCCAAGGACCAGCGCAAGCTTCAAATCAAAAACAGAGCCACGACAAACTGAGCTATGCTGCATCCTCTGTCGTGAACCTCATGGTCGTTCTGGACGAGGTCAAGCGCGGTGGCGCGACGCACTGCTCGCGCAAAGGGTTAACCCGCGGGGGCTAGCGCTAAGGACGCGTGTGCAGGGTGCAAAGGAGGCGCGAGGGGGCCAAGGAGGCGGAGGTAAGGACACACGAGGGGCTAGCGTGCAAACGTGCATGGGGTCTAAAGGACGCCGGCCGGCGGGGGCAGTCTAAAGGACGTGTCGACGCCGGCGGGGGTCTAAAGGATCGGACGCCGGCGGGGGTCTAAAGGAGGATGCACGTGCTGATTGTGGGGGACGCATTGCAGGCCGGGACGCTGCGATTGTAAGAGCCGGCGCATGCCAGTGTGCCTGGGGCTGACGGCGAGCGTCGGCCGGCTATTGGTGTGTTAAAACGACGGAGAGAGTCTGTGAATGAAAAGTATCTGTGAATGAGGCAGTCCGTCTGGAGTCTATGAATGAAACGGTGCGTCTGCAAATATGACGGTGAGCTGATAAATGAAACAGAGCGTCTGTAAATGAGGATTGGGAAGAGGTGCCGGACGCAGCGAGTGGCGACAGTTAGTAGTATGGTAGCACGGCGGGATCTTGGTTTATGAGAGAATCGCCGGACGGGAGAAAGCAATCACTGAACGGCAGAGAGCAGAATTAGCAGCAGACACAGTGTCACGGCAAGAGATGTCTCAAATACAGAATTGTATCAGGGACAGAGACGCGCCGTCAAACAGATGAGTATATGCGCAGCAAATGACGGGGGGACAAGACGGCGGATCTGCATGGGTTAGGGTTACGGATCTGTCGGTGAGGGGGGCTATTTTTGGAAATAAGGGATATCTCGTTTTCACACCTCCAAATGACGCAGTCATGACGCTTTTTTACCGTGCGCCCGTCCACCATCTCATACTGAGGAGAAAAAAACCATTCGACGTTTCGGACGTCTTCTCTGCGAACACAGACATGTCACTCCTTGGCCTCTCGGAAGAGGTCCTCGTCCGCCTCGTCAAGGTTGGCCGCTTCACTCTCACCGATGTCGGCAACTTGCGTGCGACGTGCATGCGGCTGTGGGACTTTCTCACGCGGATTCACGACACGGTTAATGAGTGCATCGTGGGCGACCTCAGCAAATATCGCCCGTACGACTGGTGGACGATCAACAAGGCTGCGGAGTTGGGCCACTTTGATCTCGTGCGCCTGTTGATGGAGGACGACACCAAACACGGTCGCGTGCCGTGCTTTTCGGCCTATGCCCTGAGGGGCGCGCTTGAACACGGCAACTGGGACATGTTCGTTCATCTCCTCCGCGCGTGCGAGCGCGACGCATTCGGGTGGGGTTGCAACCGTTATATAAAGAAAGACTCCGAGTGGCCGTGGGCTGAGCGACTGACGCGGGCGCAGGTGGATTTCATACTCGACGAGGCGCCCGGATTCGCCGCGTGCGAGGTGCTTGAGGGATGCGTCCGTAGGGGCGACGTCGATCACGTGCTGCGACTGCTTCCCATTGCTACGCACTTGCCTCTGCGGTTGTCGATGAACCAATACGCGCAGTGCCCGGCGATATTTGAAGCTGTCTTTGAGGAGTGCATGCGCCGCGAGTACGACCACGACGAAATTGCAAGCGAGCTCTATCTCACGGCGGTGGATGTGCCACGTGGGAGCGGCGCTGCGCTGATTGACCTCGCTATATCGCGGTCGCCGATTTCGCTCGAGAACTGCCGCGCACGGGATCTCGAGAACAGGGCAACGGATTCGGCGGTGATGGCACGGCTGCGTGAGCACGGCCTTAAGCGAACGGTTGCCAATGCGGACGCGGACGACGTCATCTACAGCATCACGGTGGAGGGCGCGGCATGCACCGTGGAAGTGATCGCGCGCGCACTTATGAGGGGCGACTACGAAGCGGCAAAGGCCCTTCTGCCGTTCTTGGACGTGGGCCGGCGGCACAATGTGCTAGCGCAACTCATGCGCAAACCGCACGTGGAGGCGATCGAGTGGTGGCGCCGCGAGGGATTTGAGGACGCGGATGCTGATTTCGCCTATACGTTTTACCATTTATCGAGCGAGGTTTCGGTGCCGTGGTTGACGGCCATGGACCGCCTGTTCGCGGCACAGCTTGAATCGGCCGTTCCTCGTGGTTGTGCGGGGACGTTGATAGACGAAGCCGTGAAGAAGGGCGATGCCGCAGCACTCCGTTACCTTTGCGAGCGCTTTTACGTTGCCACGTGGTCGAGGACGGCCGACTATGTCGCAGAGAAGGCTGCGCGGGGAGGCCACTGGGGCGTGCTGTTGTACATGGTCGACGTGAACGCGCGAATTGCGCCGGTTAATGACCCATACGGCGCGAAATCGGCGAAATTTCGAATTGACTTGTGCCCTTTCAACTTTCGCAATGCGCTCAGCGAGGCCGTGTGCGCGGGCCACTTTCGCGTTGCGCGTATGCTCGACCGCCGCGTGCCGGGACTTCCGATTTCGCTCGCCGCCGCATGTGCACAACGACGCTGGAGTGTGTTTCGCTGGGCACTCTCTCGCCTCGATCCTGCCAATCGCGACGAAGAGTGCGGCAAGGCACTGCTTGCGTGCGTGCGAGACGGGCGCATGGAGTTTGTGCGGTGGTTCGAAGAGAATGAGCCAGCATGCTTCGAGCGGTGCATCGGGAAGTTTTGGGAGGCGTTGAACTTCTCCGAGGAGTCGATTCTGTATGCAGTGCTGTCGAAGTACCCCCGGTGCATCCCGAAGGAAGGCGTCCGGATCGGCGACACGCTGCGTCAAAACCTCCGCACGCTGTGGTCGCTAGAGCGGCGGCTCGGCGGCCTGGTTATCGTCGAGCGCCCCTTGTCGATATTCAAGCTGATGATGTCTTACGCTCAGGGCGGGGCAGTGTGGGCGCTAGAGTGCGCGTTCGAGTTTGACGTACCCCTACTCATGCCCACCGACGACGAAATGGCCGAGCTGGAGAAGAAGGGGAATCTGAGCGACAACAACTGGAAGTGGTTTGTGGGTCGCATGGAAGCACGCGACTTTGTCGTGGCTGACGCTGAAACGGCGCGCCCTCAATGAATCAACCGTAGCCGCAGCGCTGCAGTTTCAGTGCATGCGTGCACAGACTGCGTGAAACTGATCTGGCAATCACTTTTGCGAAACTGACCAGTGGCAATCACTTTTGTACAATTCGCATTAGTACAACTCCAAAGCCAAATTCATGGCACGCGAATTGTGCACTAGAGCACACACGCACAAACACTACTCGCATAAGCACACGCAGCGGTTGTACTGCACCGGCTGGGGCTGTTGGGATGGTCCCATCGTGGGCCAAGACCTCAGTCCATTACAAACTTGTCCGCATTGTCACGAAGCCACTGAGTCAATTGAAAGGCGCAGTACACCAAATAAAAAAGACAGGCCAGTCTTCGAATGGCGCACGAATGAGGCCAGTGTGCCGACGCCGAAGACAATCGCCACTTGCAGGATGTCCCTCCTCCCCGCCGGGAAGGCGCCCACATGTCCACAGGAAAAGGACGGCATATGATATCAATGCCGAGGGCCCAGCCCGCCGTCTGGCGCGAACGTGCGGCCGTGTCGTACTGAATTAACAGGCACCTTTGAATCCTTCTTGTTAGACCCCTCCGGCGCATCCAAGACGCTTGGGTTGGATCGCAAACGCCGCCCACACGAAGCGCATGTCCCGCACGTGTGCTAGAGCCTCTTTGAGCTCCGGACGCACCGACCAGTCCACGGCATCGGGCCGATGAGACTCAAACCGCGGCCAGTGACCGCACGAAATCGAGACGGCCGTCCCGCATCGCCGCAAGGAATGCCCCCCGCAGCTCGAGTGCCCAACGGAACAGCCGCCAGCGACGCAACTGGACGGCCGCGTTTACTGTGACACCGGCGGCAGCCGACGGCAATCATCCTCGCAAAGCAAAAGTGCCCGCCCGAACGGCAGTGTCGAGGGCATTGGCAAGATTGAACGGCCACGCACCGGCCGGTGCTCCTTCAGAACGGTCCCTCAGTTGTCGGGCGAACAGTTTGGCGCGATGCACATACCCTGGTATAAAAGTGCATTTTTCGGACACGGTCTAATATGGGTCTAATGCCCTATTAGACCCCTATTAGACACGGTCTCATACGGTCCTAATACGGTCTCATACTGTCAAATA
>CALSCQ010002439.1:0-17691 GCA_943704525.1 Pigoraptor vietnamica | reverse complement strand
CCCTCCCTCCCCACATTCACACGCACGCACGCACGCACGCACACTGCCTCCCTCTCCGCGGTCTTCCCCACGTTATGAGGCACCACCACGTGCTCACTGTCGTGACTCGCAGACCACGCCGGCTACAAGCGCATCTTCTTCCTGCAGACGAGCACGAGTCTGTACATGGACAACTCTGTCATGCAGAGTGGGTGTTTTGCGCGCCGACGGAGTGCACACGCGTGCATATGCGTGTGTGTGCTTGCATATGCGTGTGCGTGCATATGCGTGTGCGTGCGTGCATGCATGTGTGTGCGTGTGGTGTGCGTCGCCGTTTCTCTGCCACTTCTGACGCTGTTTTCAATTTCTGCAGACAACACGGGAGCGGCGCCCGGGTCGAGGGACAACACCGGCACGCTCATCTACTCTTCTGCGAGCAGCGCGTTCTCGATTGCGTCATCTCAGTTTATCGGTGGGTCCCGTGACATTGTGCAGTACCCTTCCCCCCCCCCCCCCACTTCCTCTCATTCTCAGTCTCTCTATTATCGCTCGTGCTCTCCCCTCTCCCTTTATGGCACACAGAGGGCTTACAATGCTATCGCGCAGGTAACACGGGGCGTTCGACGATCTATCTCGAGGATACGTCGTCCGCAAACATCACAGGCTCGCTGTTTGCCGGTATGTCGTCACCGAATGGATGGAACGCACTATTTTTTCACCGACCGCATGCACGCGCGCGTATTGGCACTTGGGTATATTTCGACAAGCGACGACGCACACTCGCGGCTTATTGTTGTTGACCCTCCTTCTGACGCCATGTGTCTTGTTTGTACTGACACGCGGCTTGCCTGTCGTTCGCAGACAACAGCGCGCTGACGGGCGGCGGCGCCATCACGCTCGGCCAGTCGACAACCATGCGCCTCTCAACGACTGTGTTTACTCGTGAGTGCCGCAGAACGCACACAGGCACTCTCAACGCGCATGCACACTACCAATTTGAACGCGCATGTGCGGTGCACGGACATGCATCAGAGACCGGGCTTGGCGTTGAACATCCATCTATTTAACGCTCCTTCCTCACTTCTCAGGGAACATCGGCGAGGAGGGTGGCGCGATCAATGTGGCCAATCAGGCCGTTCTCAACATCACAAACGCCAGCTTTTTGAGTACGTGAACCCCTTCCTTCATCGTACACACACACACACGCACACACACACACACCACACACGCACACCACACACACACACACCACACACACACACCACAGAGAGAGAGAGAGAGAGAGAGAGAGAGAGAGAGAGAGAGAGAGGCGCGCAGTACCACTCCCCCATAAGACACACATTACTGGACGCACTCCAAACACTTCTGAACGTCTCAATTTCTTGTTCGGCTTATACTGACGCTGTTTGCGTGCGTTGCAGACAACACCGCCCGTTCCGCCGGCGGCATGCGTCTCAGCGGATATGCGAAACTCAACTGCGACACGTGCTCCTTCTTCGGTGAGCGCCGTTCGACCCCTTTGCGTGCCACGCGCAGAATTGCTGGACGCGCGACTTCCATTTCGCGAACTGTCGGGAGTTTCCGTACGTCCGTTTGTTGCATAACTCGTTTCTCATTGCCCGTCTCTCCGCACGTCAGGGAACCGCGCCACTGTGATAAAGTCGCAATTTGGAGTCGGCGGCGGAGTGTACATGTCTGAGTATGTGGCCGCACGCTTCTATGGCTCCACGTTCAACGGTGAGTTGCTTCTTGCGAGTGTCCATGGGGCGTTCATCCGGGGGTGTCGATGTCGGAGGAGGCATTATACTTCCGTAATTTCATTGTCTATTGACTTGACTGCACTGACGAATGACTTGACTCACGCTGACTCCCATTTCACCCGTGCGTCGTTCCAACATGCGCTGACTCCCATTTCACCCGTGCGTCGTTCGCACATACGCTGACTCCCATTTCACCCACGCGTCGTTCGCACACACGCTGACTCCCCATTTCACCCGTGCCAGGCAACCGCGCTGATAAGACGGGCGGCGGCCTCGTCGTCGACGACTCGTGCACCCTGGACATCAACCTCTCGGCCTTCCAGTGGAACGTCGCTGCCGATGCATACGGCGGCGGTCTCCTCTCCAACGGCCACGCTTCGCTGTCGGTGGCGTCGACCACGTTCCTCGAGAACCGGTGAGTTTTGAATGACAACTGCTAGAAGCGCGTCAGGCTGGGTGTGGTGTAGAACTTCCTGGATGTGGTGTAGAACTTCCGCGCGAATTACTCACTCGCACTTTTCCTCCGCATCCCATCATTGCGCGCACAGCGCCCTCTTCGGTGGCGGCGCCGTGGCCATTGCCAAACCGAACGCGCTGGACGCCGGCTTCCACGGCTGCATATTCAACGGAAACGCGGCCGCCGAGGGCTTCGTGCTGTTTGGCATGACGCCGAGCACCTACCCCGCGGGCTACTTCACCCTCTGCACGTTCACGTCGAACCGCTTCGCCGACCCCGACGTCGTGCCCCTCCCTGCGCTGAGGGCCAACGCCAGCACGCCGATGACCGGCGCGAACGCCGTGGGCGGCACATCCACCACCGACTTTTCTTCGGTCATCTACGGCTGCTTCTGGCTCAACGGCGCCGACCCCTTGTTCGCGTCGCGCGCCCACCCGGGATTTACGGGGCGCACCGTGCCCCTCGCGATTCAGCCCGGCGACACGATCCCGACGTTCAGCGTCGTGCAGACGAACGCGTTTGGGCGCGCGGTGACGGCCGCCAAGAACCAGATTCTCATTCTGCGCGCGCAGATCATCCGCGACGGGGAGAACCACACGTCGCCCGCGGTTGCGGCGGGAGATCTCAACGCGGCGGAGCTCGTGGGCGAGTCGACCAAGGCCATTGTCGAGTCGACGGTGCAGTTTCCCTCGCTGCTCTTGGCGGCGGCGCCGGGCTCGTACCACATTGTCATCTCGCCGGCGACGACGGCGTACCGCGCTGACGACCCGAATTTCACGCTGAACCTTGCGATTACGGTCACCGGGTGCCCGCCCGGCACGGCCCTCGAGTGGGTGTTCTGTTGTGTGCGTGTGCGGCTATGCTGTGTTTCACGCGCATGTGACGAGGACACTTGCGCGTTCTTTTGACCCAATCCCTTTCCTCTGCAGATACGTGGCATCGTACCGCGCGCCGTCATGCGTCTCCGTCCCCGTTTCAAAGTCATGTGCGTGTCACTGCCGCACTTGTCACGTGTGTGTTTGCTGCGTTTCGCCTCTCTCGTGCACTCACTGACGCTCTCTCTTGACCAAACTTACGCGTCTCTCTCTCTCGTTCCCGGCATTGCAGCGACCAATATTGCTGCGATCGTGGCGCCGATCGTGTGCGGCTTTGCGGCGATTGTCGTCCTGCTGCTGTTGTGGTACCGCCACCGCGAGCGACAGATCATCCAGAACGAGCGCAAATGGCTCATCAAGCTGTCCGAGCTCACCCTCGAGATGAAGATTGGCCACGTGAGTCTGCGTGTCGCTGACTTTCTCTCATTCACGCAACCGACGTACACTCGCACTCGCATCGCGCGCGCGCGCACGCAGTCCATGTGCGCGAGCATACGCACAACACACGCGCGCAAGTGGGCACGACGTCCTACTCACTGCGCGTGTGCACTTTGATATTCGTTCGCAGGGCGCCTGGGGCGAAGTCTTTTGCGGCAAGGTGAGAAACTCCTTTCGTTCAAACGCGCACTGTGTCTATTCGCTTTCGCTCGCAAACACTTCCTGCATCGCACGCGTGTGTGCACCCGCTGACCAAGCATGCGCACCCCCTCCGTCGCAGTTCCGCGGCACGACGGTGGCCATCAAGGCGATTCGCGACCAGGCCGTCCCCGATCAGAACACGGCCATGACCATGCGCTCTCTCACCGGGGTGCGTCTCTTGCGCTGCCTCTTCACTTTGCGCGCTGTTTTGTGTCGTCCGTTCGTTTCATTCCTTCCTCCGTGTGCGTGTGTGCGTTCGAACGCGCAATGGGCCGACATGTATTCTTTCTGTCCTTTGCAGACGGAACGAAAGCAGTCGACGCGCGGAGTGGGCAGCAGCTCTGTCTTCTCGAAGTTCTTCTCGCGCGCGTCCAAGATGGAGTCTGAGAACGAGCGCAAGTCGAAGAAGGTGCGTTGCGCAGATGCTACAAATGTGCCCCTGTCTCCGCCGTGCATGCAACCAGACCGAAAGGAACGGACTTGATCTTGTGAAGAGTGTGTCCTCCTGCGTTGTGCGCTGACGCACCTTGTGCCCGTCGTCGAATGCAGGCGCAACTTTTGTTCATCGAGGAAATTCAGATGTAAGTGTTGGCGTTAGGGTTAGGGTTGGCGCGTGCGAACACCGCCAAGCCCTAATCGCTGCATGTGAAGCTGGCGGATAGAACCCATCTGTAACGCGCGTTACTTTCGCGCGCGGCTCATTTGGTTGTCCAATTCTAACGCGTGCGCAGGATGGTCGCCCTTCGCCACCCCAACATCGTCATGTTCATGGTGCGTAGAGATATGGTTTCTCATATGCACGCACGCACGCACGCACGCAACGTACGCACGCACGGCTGGACGACGCATACGCGCACGCAAAGCCGCATGCATCCGCGCACCACGCACGCTCACAGACACGCCGTGCTAACGATGCCGCTGTGCAGGGCGCCTGCCTGGAGGGAGAGACGAAGTACCTCGTGCTCGAGTACATGGGCAACGGCTCGCTCACGGACCTCTATCTCAGCACGGCCGACTTCGAGTGGGCGCAGCGCATGACGTGCATTCGCGACACGGCGCAGGGCATGGTGTACCTCCACAGCCACGACCCGCCCATCATCCACCGGTGCGTGCGAGGCCTCTGTGTCGACTGGTTCTGTTCTCGTCATCGGCCCATTGTTACACCGAGTGCGCTACTTACAGTGCTTGTCGCTTTGCTACGCTGACCAACGCAGACACCAACCGACATTGAATGTCGGGGTTGCTAGCCGACTCACCTCTCTTTGCTCTTTCGTCTGTTCTCACGCGACGGCTTTTGTGTCCCCGCAGCGATCTCAAGTCGATGAACCTCCTGCTCGACGACTCGTACAAGGTGAAGGTGGCCGACTTTGGTCTCGCCATGATTGGCGAGGAGAACAAGAAGCGCAAGCGCAACAAGGCTGCGGAAGGTGCGATTGTGTTTGTATGCAGCTATCCTCGTTTGTTTGCGTGTACCTCATATACTCTCTCTTCCCACACACGTCTGATGGAAGCTGTCTAGACATAAGGACTGAAGGTCTTCCAACACATGCCGCTTGTGTTGTCTTGCCGCCACGCCTAAAGCCACTCTCTCAAACGACGCGTCTTATTATCATTGCAGAGGAAGAGGGCACGCTGATCGGGAGCCTCCTGTGGATGGCACCGGAGCTCATCTCGGAACAGTCTGTACACAACGAGAAGACGGACGTGTGGGCCTTTGGTGGGTATTCCCTGGCGTGCGGGGCACGCGCACACACTCGTGGCGTACACGGACACGAACACCACGCGCATGCTTAAAACGCACACACGCACCGCGCACATTCACTTCCCGAGCACGACGCGAAACGCGACCATTCCTCTGACACGGTCGTGTGTGTTCCCTCGACAGGCATCATTCTCACGGAGATTGCGAGTCGCAAGATGCCGTGGTCCGGCTACGACTTTGCGTCGTCCATGCCGATGATGCTCATGCGGCTCTCGGAGGGCGTCAAGCCGCCCCTCGGCGACGACAAGATCCCCGACGGCTTCAACGCGTTCTTTGAGCGGTGCACACACATGAGCCCCGCGAAGCGCCCGACGTTTGCCGAGATTATCAAGCTGCTCAACGAGATTGACATCCACACTATGCGCTCTCCGCCGCCGCCGCCGAAGCTCGTCACGCGGTCGTCGATTGCCCCCGCGGCGAACGGCGCCCAGCCGACGCTGCCGAACGCCAACCCCACGTTGGAACCCGACTTTATTTAAGGCGGCCCCGTCTGTGGCCCCTCTTCCTCTGTTTCTACCCGCGTTCTCTTGTGACGTGCCCGCTTTTCCATCTACCGCCTTGAGCATTTGCTTGTGGGGTGGCAGGGTGCCGTTGATCCGCATCTACTTCTTTTTCGCCTTTCGCGCGTGCTGCGTGTCCCTCTCTTGCGACTCTTCCCGTCTCTCTCTTTCTAGTTTTCCTTTTTTTTTTCTTGCGCTGCGTTGCGTCGCCTTCATTTGTCGCTTGTTTGCGTGCACAACAAACTTCCCATGCGAACTTTGACCGCCCTGATAATATGTCGAGCGCCAGTCCAATTATGCATAATCATTACACACACACACACACACACACACACACACACACACACACACACACACACACACACACACACATACACACACACACACACACACACACAACTCACGCAAGGAAGAAAAAAGAATGGCAGGGATACCTGTGAGCATTTCACGATCCAGAGGGAAACGGCATTTAATCAGTCACCGGACTTTCCCCCGCCGCCGCCGGCGGCTTGCATGTCTCCTTGTGCGACGACCACCCCGTTTTCTGGCACTCACGTGAGCAGTACCGCACAGCGAGGCACCGCGAACACCTGAACAGCTTGACGCTGCTCGTGCCGCACGCAGCGCACACTTTCACCTGGCTCGTCCCCGTCGAAGGTCCAGCGACGTCCTTCGCCCCGGATCGCTCGCTCGCGGATGCGGACGGTGCCGCCGCGACCTTGCTTTTCTCTGCGCGCGCCTTGTTCGCATTCGCGACAGGCGTCGTCGACGGCCCAGCGTCCTGTTTTGCGGCGCCGCCCTGCTTGGCCGCTGCGGGCGCGCCCTGCTTGCTCTTCGCCGCCGCCGCCGCCGCCGACTCTGTCCTTTGCAAACTCTCCAGCACGCTATTCGGACCTCCCGCAGTTCCCCCAACGCGCGCCATTGCCTGCCGCGACAACGGCGCGTCCACGGATACCTCGTACCACCCACACGGGCACCCGCTAATAATGCGTCTGTCGAGCGCGACGGTCGATCCCATGTGGTCCTTGCACACCGCTGCAAGCAGCAGGCAATTCGCGTCGAGCGACGGAAACGGCGGCGACGGCCCGTTCTCCGGCCTCACGAACGAGAGGCGGTTGCTGCAGAAAACGACGAGGTCCTGCCACAGGGAGTCTCCTTGCCCAATCATCTTGAGGGCAGCCGAGGAGCACAGCAGCGTGTTGAGCAGGTCATCCGCGCGGAAAGTGCCGAGTTTGTGCGTGCGAAGGCACTCCTCGGACTGACGGAGCTCGCCGACGATCCCCGACGCCGAGTGGAGAGCCTGCAGCACGACGAGCGTGTAGACGGCCTCCGTCGACGAGTTTTGCGTGCTGCGAATGATGCACGCGCACACAACGCGCAGGAGAACGCTCACCGCCCGCACGGCGTCGAGGGCCCTCGGCGTGAACGCGCTGTCCGGCATGGTGGCCGTGCGCACGATCCACGCGTGCTTGAAGAGGCGCGTCGCAAACACAATGCCCCGCTGCACGAAGTGCGTCGCCGGCACGAGGTCGCGGCGGGACGAGAGCCCGCGCGCTTCGAGCAAGACGGCGTCCAGGTACCCCTCGGACCTCGCAAGCGCCTGGATGGGCACGCCGCACTGCGCGGCTTCGAGTATGGGCGGCGTCTCCCCGACCGCCAATACACGCCGCAGCAGACCATCAAACGCGCCCACCGCGAACATCTTCTTGCAGAAGGCACGGCAGAACTCGCGCGGGCCGTCGTGCGGGCACGGGCTCGAGGACTGTTGGCACGGTAAGCACGCGGGATAGTACCCCTCGGCCGTGAACAGAAAATTTTCGCGGGACGCGAGGATGAGTGCCGTGCACGCGCTGTTGAAAGACCGCTCGTCCCACTGCGCCGCCGCAGGGGTGCCGTACGCACCCACACACTCCACGGCCCAGTCGAGTATCGGGACGAGCCCGCCGCGTGCGAGCGTGTACTTGAGGGCTCCGGGGTGCATGTAGTTGAGGCACACGTTGAAATCGTCGACGGTCGAGCGCCGCGCGGCAAAATCGACGCAGGCGCGGCGCACCACGCACGGACAGTCCACCAAGGGCGGGTCTCCCACCTTGTGCGGGATGCGGCACGGCTTGAAACGGGCGACAAACTCGCCAAAGAACTGCAGAAAGAGCATGCCCTCACGAAAGGACGGGTTGCTGTTCGACGTCAGCCACCCGTCCATTGTCGCCGCAAGCAGGTTGATGAACCCGGCGGCCGCCTTGTGGGCGCCGGGAAGCGCGTTCGGCCCGAGGGCGTCCAGCGCCATCATCGCGCGCATGGCAAGCGCCACGGGGGTGGGCATCGCCATTGTCATCGTGTCTTCCGTGGCGGTCTCGGGGGTGATTGACGGGCGCGGCCACACGGGGTGTCGCAGCACGAGGAAACCCATGCGCCGCATGTACCGCTCGGCGACGGCGTGGGGGACCGCCACCGGCAGTTGCATCACGCTCACCACGGCACCCATGTTCGCAAAGTACTTCTCGAAGGTGGGGCCGACGGGTTTGCCCGGGCCAATGGAGGGATCGACGAGGAGGTCCTCGTAGAAAAGCTCGAACATCGCCACGAGACACAGCAACAGCACGCTATCCGGCATGCCCATGGTGCGAAAGATGCGTTCGAGCACGCCCGATTCGCGCGCCGCCTTCGCGAGCGCGCGCCGGTGCGAGGAAGAGCAGGCGCCGGGAAAGCGGACGAGCGAGAGCGAGAGGAGTGCCACCAAGAGGTGGTTGTAGCGCTTCTCTTCGATCGCAGATGCGGTCGAGTCGAGCACCATCGACAGCGTCAACTCCCACTCTGGCGTAACAGCGACGCTGAAGTCGTCGTCGTTCGGGAGCGAGAGCGCCTGCACGAGTGCGTGCCGCATCACGCACTTGAGTCGGGCTCTCAAGAGGGTTCCGTCGCTCGTTACGACTCCGCGCAACAACGGGTTGCTTCGCACGTCCTCCACGGCGGCCATCGGCGGCGCGAGGAAGAAGCGGAAGCTCCGGCACAGCGCGTGAATCGCATCGCGCAACGGCAGAGAGGAGAACCCGACATCGCCCTTGTTGGCGTTGAGAGGCTCGTCAAAGATGCTGTCGTAGTTGCCCGTGTCGTACCTCTCTTCGTCGTGATCGAGCGGAGGGACGGCAGCGACGGGCGGGTCGTCGTCGTCGCTGCCGTCCCTCAGTGGCGATATCCTCTCCATGTGTACACGGGGGTTGTCTTCTGGGCAAACTTGGGAGAGAGAAAGAGCCGCACGAGCCTTCACATTAGAAATGAGCAGTTCGGGTGATCTTCGATGAACCTTCTGCAGCAACGCCAGCCCACCGACGCGTCAAAGTAAGCCAAATTCAGTTGGTGGTGGGGGTTAGAGTCACTGTCTACCAACACTGCGCCAACGCTCTTCCACGATCTGTCGTGTTGACGCATCTTCCCTTCAACTTCACAGCAGCTCAACTTTCTCCACACGCAGGCACAGGAACATTCGTCTCTCCAAACGGGCTCCAAAATACAGTGATCGTCGGGCATCTATTTAACTACGGCAGTCGGCCATGCGCGCACACGCCCGCGCACGCACACGGCGCACATGCTTCGTCCAAGTGCGGCTCAGTAAATGTCAGGGCAGCCCGCCCAGTCGCCCTTCTCGCGGTGCTCCCAATACGTGCCCTTGAACCGCCACACGTCCTCCTTGATGTCCTTGTCCTTTGCGCGCTCAAACCACATCGGCTGGTACTCAAAGCCCGCCGACGACTCGCGAATCTTGCGCGTGCCGCGCTGCTTCTCTTCGAGGCGCGTCTTCTCCTCCTGCGCCTTGTCCATGTCGCCGTTCTCTTGCCAGCGCTGCATGAGAGGGAACGTAAGGCAAGGACGCACGACAAGCTACACACGCGTTGCGCGATCGATAGCAACACGGCAGTGCGGGGAAGCGATAAAAACAGGCGACAGACACAGAAAAATGTTGTCCACGTGCACGCACCTGATCGGGCCTGAAGCGGCAGTCCGTGGGACACGCCTTCGCGCGCGACTCGTCGTCGAGTTCGTTGAGCTCGATCGCAAACTTTGTAAAGTTGTACTGCTCCTCGGCGAGCGCGATCGCCGGCAGCGCCTTCCACACGAGCTTCTTCTCGCCGACGGGCTCTCCCTTGGCGTTCGCCTCTTGCAAGTGCAGGTGGGTCATCCAGTTGCCCGAGAGCACAAAATGCACGCGGCCCTTCGCGTCCATGACCTTGGCGTCGACCTGTCCGATCGTGTCGTTGCTCGAGAACAGCGTCACCTTCTTGAACGTCAGCACGCACTTGTCCTTCGTCTTGTGGTTCACAATCTCGCGGTCGCCGTACTGCGGGGAAGGCGCACAGGGAAGGGGGACAGTCACACAATTGGCGTCAACTCGCACGAAAAGGGGACCGGCATTCGAAGGACTGGGTCCACAGGCGACGACGGCCACGCTGACGATGAACGCTTCACTCACGCACACCTCCAACAGTGCAGGAAAAAAACAGTGCCCACATCTTTCCCGCGCCTCACTACTGCGTCACACAAACGAACCATGCGCCAAGCCACACCATACAACGCACATACGACACCCCCTCCCAACTTCACACACGCAAATAATATCACTCACGTTGCTCAGCCAGACGCGTCCGATGACCATGTTGTGCACGCACGTGACGACCTTCTCCCACGTGTAGTGCTCGCCGTGCGGGTGCAGCATCGCGTGGCTGATGCCGACGGGGAACACGTCCATGTCCTTCCCCTTGAAGCGGTTCTTCACAAACACGTCCTTCCACCACGACCACCCCTTGCCGTCGGCGTGAAGCGCAGACACGGGCGGGTGGTGGCTGACCTGCTCCGCGACGAGACGGAAGCCCTTCTCGGGCCGAATAAGCTCGTACGTCTCCCCAAGCAGCGGGTTGAACGGCTTGCCCGTGCGGCTCTGCGTGCTCGCATACATCGACACGCTGAACGCAGTCACATACGCGAGACGCAGCAGCGGGTTCGTCGCGGCAACGGCCTGGTCAAGGAGCTCGCTGTACTCGAGGTCCTCCGAGAAGCGCTGGAGCGCCGACAGCGGCTCGTTGAGGATGACGGGCATCGTGATCTTGCTAAAGTCCTTGCCGATCGCGTCCTTCACAAACTTCCAAATGCTCGCGCGCTTCTTGCTACGCCACGCCGGCAGCTGCGTGCGGCGGCCCGTCGCGGGGTCCCGCGGCGCCTTCGTGTGCGGCACGGGCACGCCGTGAACGACGACGTCGCTCTCAATCTTGACCTGCGCGGACGTCGACGCCTCGCCAGTGCCATCCTCCTCTTCCTCGTCAGCCCCC
Organism: Pigoraptor vietnamica; assembly: GCA_943704525.1. Lineage (NCBI taxonomy): Eukaryota > Filasterea > Ministeriida > Capsasporidae > Pigoraptor > Pigoraptor vietnamica. Next base: position 6,398 of record CALSCQ010002439.1, on the reverse strand, counting down.
TCCGGGACCATCTCGCTCGCAGCCTCTTCGAGCGTCTCGACGCGCTCCTTCTCAAGCGCCGCGCGCCGTGCGAGGTACGCGTCCTTCGCCGCGAGCGGCGCGAGGGCCTTGAGCATCGACTCGCCGTTCTTCTTCGCGCGCTCAATCGCCTCTGGCGACGCGCCTTCCGCTTGTCCCTGCGCCGTCGCGCGATCGAGTCCCGTGCTCACCGAGCCCACGCGCAGCCGCATCTCCTGCTCGAGCGACGCGACCGAGAGAATGTACGCGGCGCGCTTCTTCAGAAAGTCCTTGATGTCCGACGACATGCCCTTGAGCGACTTTGGGCGGAAATCGTCTGATGCGAGCGAGTCGAGATCGTGCGTCTCAATCTCGCCGTCGCCCGTGTCGGCCGCAGGGTGATCCGCGGGCGCGCCGTGCACTTGCTCGAGCGCATTTGCGGTGCCCATGTGCTCTGCGAAAACAGGCCAAGAGAGTCTGCTCAGTCTGACGCACACACGCATATGCTCAAGCTCACAACAGACACAGGTTATCGTCGGAACAGCGCCACAACAGCAGCACACGCGTGCGTGCACTGCGAATGGAACGGGAGACCCGGCAGAGCACCCACCCGCCGCCTTCTGTCCGTCGAGGCACCGCTGCGCCTTGAGCAACTCGTTGACCCATTTCGTGTACTCGGCCTGGCTCTGCGCCCGCAGCACAAACGAGTCCCCAAAGGCCTTGATGGGAAAACGGATGCGAATCTGGAGCTTCTTGTCGGCAAACGACAGCTCGCAGTCGGGAAGTACGAGCGCAAACGTGTAGGCCTCGTCCTTGGTGTCGGCGCACCGGAGCAGCGAACCGTGCAAGACGAACTTTCGCGTCGCCCAACGGCTGAAACCGCGGATGCTGCGAGAAGCAAGCGGCCCCTCACACGACGGCACCGCCTCCGCCATGTCGGCGGTATGTCGCAGTGCCGCACAATTGCTTGAAAGAGTCTCGATGACAACTAGGAACGCGGCGCCGCCGCCCTCACGTCACGAGAAGCGCACGTTGTTCCGGCCGTATAACGGAACGGTCGCACAGCGGCCACGCAGGAGAGAAACGAGGAGCGCACGAAATAGGTGGGCGAACTTGAGATGCGTCGAGTGTCCGATCGTTTGTGCTGAGCCGCGACAAGCACGCGCAGCGCACGTGCACTCAACACACGTGATGCAAGTTGTTTTCTTCTCCAAACTGCCTATAGCGTCCTCTCTTCAGCAGTGTTGCGCACACATGCAAGCAAGAGACAGAGGCAGACGACGAGAGGGAGCGCGAAGCGGGATGCACACACACAACGCACACACCGCAGTCAAGGCCACACAGCTGTGGGTTGAAACGACAGCCGCCGTCGCACCCGCACAGCTGGACAGTGTGAAAATTTATTACGGCCAATTTTCACTATGGAAAATCTATTGCACTCAGATTTATTATTTGGCCTTGCCGCAGAGTGTCACCTGCGCCGGAGCGGCCAATCGCACGCTGCAGAGCCGCTGACACGCAGCCAAGCAGCGATTAGCGGCGATTACCGGCGATTAGGAGCGATTAGGGCTTATTGCTAGTTGGGGGGAAACAAATGCCGGCCTTTGCCTTCCTGTGCGGCCAATGGTGGTCCATTTTCATTGGGTTGTTTGAGAGCGATACACACATGGTGCGAATTCACATGTCAGCCTCGTCATAAACAGAGATGCATCGGAGTCTGAAGTGGAGCATACGTTCGAAGTCGTTACGATTTGGTCAATGTACCCTGTTGTGCGTGGCGCGTGCGTGGCGACGGTGTCTCCTGGAGGACAGCTTCGCGTACGCCGATCAAAGGCCGGACGTCGTCTTTTTCTTCAAAGTTATGACAATGTATTGAGAGCCACAACATCGGACATCCCAGACCATTGATTACATAGCGTTGAGAACATCAGAAGCGCGCTTGACAAACAACATGCACCCTGCGAGTAGCGAAAAAGGCGCCAAATTAGAGCGCAATATGGGCGGGTTTCTGACTCGCGAAAAAGCGGCAAAGTGATCCGCGAGCAAAAAATCCCCGTCGCCCTTCTAGCACGCTCGAATGACAGCGCCCATCAGTTGCATTTGGGGCTGTGTATGGGTAATAGCGTGCGATACGTAGACTGACAAACACTAGAAGAATATGCCATCCAAGTTGACCACTCACTCTCGATTTCAGCCACCGGACACGTTTGTGCGTAATATGAGGATGACAAGTGCTGCACGGTTGATGAAAAAGTTATGCACACGAACTGCGCGCGCGCGTGTGTGTGTGTGTGTGTGTGTGTGTGTGTGTGTGTGTGTGTGTGTGTGTGTGTGTGTGTGTGTGTGTGTGTGTGTGTGTGTGTGTGTGTGTGTGTGTGTGTGTGTGTGTGTGTGTGTGTGTGTGTGTGTGTGTGTGTGTGAGCCACGTGCATGTCCCAGTTTGAGCGAGATTTCGGCAATGTTCCATGGCTTTTTCCGATCGTCTGACGTTCCATAGAGTTTTCCGTTCCGACGCCGAGCCGCAAAAAGAAAAAAAAAATAAAGAGGCTGCACGCGCACAACCACAAGGTCCAAACAGGACGCAGGGTCGCTATCTTGAAGTCATCCGTGTGTGTAGCGGGCTCTTTCTTCCGTTCGGGGTGTCTCCTCGCTCTGCTTTCGCTTCGCTGGACGTGTGTCTTGCGTCGTGAACCCGGCGGAGTTGGGCGGAGATTTCCGCAACGGCAGCCGCGTGCGCAAACACCGCCACTTGGCCCGCTTCTACGACGACAACACGCGCTGGAGGGCTGCGTATCGACGCGCCGCGGGCGTGGGCATCCCCTGCTGCGTTGAAGCACCGTAGGGCCACCGCGTGATCCCACCCGCGGCTGCCCGCGCGCGGGGCGTTGCGACCATGCTCGTCAAGGAGTATCGCATCTGCCTGCCGCTGACGGTGGAGGAGTACCGCCTCGCGCAGCTCTACATGATCGCGAAGAAGAGTCGCGAGGAGTCGCACGGACGCGGCAGCGGCGTCGAGATCATCGTCAACGAGCCGTACACGAACGGTCCCGGCGGCAATGGGCAGTACACGCGCAAGATTTACCACGTCGGGTCGCACCTCCCCCAGTGGCTGAAGGCGGTGATGCCGAAGACGGCGCTGATGGTGGAGGAGGAGGCGTGGAATGCGTACCCTTACACGCGCACAAAGTACACGTGCCCGTTCATCGAGAAGTTTTTCATCGACATCGAGACGCGCTACTACCCCGACCGCGGCACACAGGACAACGTGTTCGGGCTCAAGGGCTCCGAGCTGAAGGAGCGCGCGGTTGACCGCATTGATCTCGTGCTCGACAAGGTGAGCGACAAGGAGTACAAGAAGGAGGAAGATCCCACGCTTTACAAGTCGACGAAGACGGGGCGCGGCCCTCTCGACGAGAACTGGGTGCAGACTTCGAATCCGATCATGTGCGCGTACAAGCTGTGCAAGGTCGAGTTTCGCTACTGGGGCCTGCAGTCGAAGATCGAGCGCTTCATCCACCAGGTCGGCCTCCGCGGGGTGATGGTGAAGGCCCACCGGCAGGTGTGGTGCTGGCAGGACGAGTGGTACGGGATGACACTCGAAGACATCCGCCGCATGGAGCGAGAGACGCAGGAGGCGCTCGCGGCCGTCATGCGCAACGCAGAGGGCGAGGACGACGGCGAGGAGAGCGCGGACGAGCTCGAGGAGGACAAGGCATCGTCGGCACCCGCCGCGTCGACGTCTGCGTCTGCGTCTGCGTCAACGCCGAGTCACGCGGTCGCCGTACGTCAGGATAGCACACCGTCGCACCCAGGGATCCACCGCGCGAGCTCTGCGAAGAAGCTGCCGATGGCCGCGAACCACAGCCTCGACATTCTGCAGAGGCACTCGGACGCGGACGTGACCGACTCTGTGCGCGCTGCCAGGCTAGTCCAGACGCAGAAGGCGGCGCAGTCGGACAGTGATTCGGACGCCGACGACAGCGACTCTTCCGCAGAGGAGTTCTTTGACGCGGAAGGTGCGCACCGTACCGCCTGTACGCTGTGTATCATGTCCTTCTTTCTCAAAAAGTTGTTGACGAAGGCGCCTACGCTGCCAGGCATGTCCTTCCGATTTATTATTTATTGTCGAAAGTGCCCGCCACTCGTGTGTCACGTACCTATCCGCACGTAACAATGGATGCCGACGCTGACCGTGCACCCTCAATACCCCAACAGACAGCATGCCTGGTATCCCCATTGCGCTGCGCAAGACCATCGGCGGCGTCGGCAAGCACTCGTCGTCCTCCCTCCTCAGCCGCGGCAGCGTGCAGCAGGACCCCTCGCTCGATGCCCTGCCCCCACTCGAACCCACCGCACGCCTCGAGGTCACGCGCAACGGGGCGGAGATTCGCCCGTCGTTCACAGTCGCCGCCGACACGCCCTCGGTTCCTCTCCTCGCATTTGTCGTGCGAGGGAGCAACATTCTGGAGGGCGCCGATCCAGACGCGCTCGTTGATCACGAGGCATTCCTGCGCACGCTCTGCGACCTCGCCGGGACTCACTTTCAGCAGCTCGCGGGCGTGCTCAACGTGCGCTCTGTGCAGTGTGGGGACGTGGCGCGCGAGGCCCTTCGCACGCTGCGCGCGCTGGACCCCGACCGCTACGGCGGGGACAACGTGCACACGTCGACGCTGGCCATGTTTGCGTTCTCGTCCTTCGAGTACCGGCGCCGTCTCGACGAGCTTATCGAGCGGCTCAACGCTGCTTACCGCGCGTTTTCGGATCGCACCGAGAAGAGCGACGTGCGCACGGGCCGTTCCGAGTCGAAGGACTCGCCTGCGAAGGAGTCGCCGGCCAAGGAAAGCCGAAGGCACTCTGCGCTGTCGTCATTTCGGCTGCGGCCCCCGTCGTTTGTCTTCTCGTCGGACAAGGACAAGGACAAGCTCGTGTCGCCGTCCACCTCGCCCGGAGGCTCTTCGCTCGGCCTCCTGCAACCGGCAGAGAAGGAGAAGGAGAGGGAGAGGGACCGCGCGAACAGCGGAACGCCGCCAGTGTCCCCCAAAATGCCGCTGAAGCGCGACGGCACGCCGACGCCGACGCCGGACGACGCCGTGCGGCCGAGGGTCATGCTCGTCGGCGACTGCGTGGGCGGGATGATGATATATGACGCGCTCGTGCAGCACCCGACGCGCCTCGAGTTTGACGTGGAGGAGTTCTTCGCCGTGGGAGCGCCCATCGGCCTCATGCTGGCCGCGCGCAGGCGGATGGACGCGGCGGCCGCCCCGCGCGAGAGGGCGCCAAAGTGTCGCCAGGTGTACAACGTGTTTGTGTCGTCGGACCCGATGGCGTACCGCGTGGAGCCGCTGCTGGACGCCCGCTTTGACAAGATACCCCCGACGGTCATCCCGAGGTGCGTGTTTGCTTTGCGTTGACAGTGTGCGTGCAAAGTGCATATGTGCATGGAATGCTGCGAGGGCGCGGACACGCGTGTGCAGGCGTGTGTCTCTCTTATTTGCGGCCAACTGACGCTCTTTCCTCTGTATGCTCAGGTACCAGGAATACCCGCTTGGCCTCGGCCCCATTCCCACTCTCTCCGAGTCTCTCAATCGCTACAAGGCACAGCTGGACGACATGGACGAAGGCACCATCGACGGCCTCAAGCGAGCGCGCGCACCGTCCCTCGAGCGCAGCTTCTCGGGCGGCAGCGAGTGGGAGAGGCTCTCGGTCGTGCTGCGCGAGTTTGCCGCGGCGTCCATTCCCGAGAGTGCCGCGGAGCTCCGCGTGACGACGTGCGTGGACGGCTTTGAGCTGCTTGGGCGCGCCAAGTTTGTCGGCGTGTTTGCGCTCGCGAGTGGGCGGGACAAGCCGACTGGTCTCGTGGCGGTGCGGGCGTCGTCGGGCGGTGAGTTGTGCTTGCTGTGCTGGTTGTTGGGAGGGCATTTTCTGCCTCGTGTATTGCCATTTCTTCTCTCTCCTATCTCTCTCTCTCTCTTTCTCTCTCTCTGTGCCGGTAGCCGTAAGGGAATGTGCGATGTTGGTCTTATTCTTCGTTTATGACTGGTATTCGTATTGATATGCCTCTCTACGCGCATGTAGCGTGGTGCTCGCCGTCGGCCGCGTCCATCTCGGGGCTCGACGACGCCTACGTGAAGGGTGGAAAGGTCCTCGTCTTGGTGGGCCAATCGGAGCGCCTGGCGGACGCGATGAAAGCGGGCAACTTGCAGGTGTCGGCGCTGACGGTGTACCAGGGCCGCAGTCGCGACACGTTTGGGCCCATTGCGCCAAGGTGCGTTCGCGAATCAGTCGTTTGTGGTGTGGCGCGGCGCGTGCGCCGCTCGCATGAGGCCTGCCTTTACGTGCGTTGTAGTGTGTGGGGTGTGTTGTGTGTGTCGTGAGAGCGGGCGCGGGGGGGAGAGGGAGGG
>CALSCQ010002438.1:0-15644 GCA_943704525.1 Pigoraptor vietnamica | reverse complement strand
AAAAAAAAAAAAAAAAAAAAAAAAAAAAAAAAAAAAAAAAAAAAAAAAAAAAAAAAAAAAAAAAAAAAAAAAAAAAAAAAAAAAAAAAAAAAAAAAAAAAAAAAAAAAAAAACGTAGAAATGAGTTTTAATTTCGCAACGAGAAAAAAGCCAACTCACCCGAGGGTCCCATGATTGCCGCAGTCTGAATGCACATCGAAACGGAGTACGCAGAGAAAGGGGACTTGTCAGTTCATTTGCGTGCATGCAGCCGACCCCTCGCAGGGAGAAAACGGAGAGAGCTCGAAGTACAGACAACACAGGGAAACGACTGTACTCGGCAGTCATAGGGCTTGAAACCCCGTCGACTCACAGAGGATTAGGGAAAAGAGGACGCGGCCTCAAGCCACACCAATTCGAACAAGCTCGAGGCAATTCACAACGACCACAAGCATAATATCTGCCACCCCCACACCCAAGCACCAAGAAGCGCACACCCACCCTGCCGCACGCAAACTGTCCCGTGACACCTCGCATGATGCACTTGCCCTCCGACGCCTTCCCAAAAATAGGCACTGCGCGCGCGCCGGGCAGTACGACCCCTATGTCGCGGAATTCGATCGAAATTTGCATCTCCGGCGGAGGTATTTCTGCAAACATGCAAGTCCGATCGCGGACGGACGCGCGCGCGTTGCGAGTGAATAAGAGAACATACAGAATGGCACATGTGTGTAAAAACATGCGCGCACGTGTGCACGCGCCCTTCCGCACGCACCGGACCGAGAGTCCTCTCCAGCCGATGCGTCGCCCAGCGCATTGAGGCCGATCTTTGCTTTGCGCGGGCCTGCGCTGCTGGCGGCTTGCAAGTGCTCGAAGCGGCGCGATTCGACGATCTCGTACGCGATGTAAGCGAGCACAATGAACGCGGTGCACACCACCATCGCCACGATGCCGGCCCACTGGCGGCGGAGGTTCGTTTGCGCTGGGCAGTCTGCCAGCACCTCGCACTCTGCAGCACGCAGGACGGGTCAATTGTCTGTGCGGGCGTGTGCCAATAGGCGAAGTGCCAAGGTGAGCGAGCGCACGCAAGGCGTGCAATATATATGTTCACACATGTGTGTTCGCGCGTGTGTGTATGTGCGTGGCGTTTGCGTGTCAACGGCAGTGGCGACGAGTGTGTCATGAACTGTGCGTTCAAATTATCTATAGAGTGCAAACGAGGAGGAGATAGGTGCATGACGTCACGGACCCAGCAAGACGAAAAACCACTTACTCAGCGGGGCGTCCATCCCGTACGGGCAAAAGTGACCCTCGGGACAGGGAATTGGCACATCGGTAGGCACGGGGCAGTAGTAACGCGACGGACACACGTTAACAAATGCGGTGTGGTTGTACATAATGGGACAAAACATGCCTGCGTGGAAGCGGCGCGAACGTGAGACGAGTCGCAGAGACAACCGAGAGCGTGCACACGCTCCAACAACATGAAGTCACACAACGGCCAGTCGCAAACATTCTGCCGCCCCGCACGTGGACAGTTACAGCACGCGCTTGTGTCTATTGGCACCAGTCAAGCGCGTGCGTGACGGCGCGCTCGATCGTACAGCACGCGCACCCACCCGGCTTGCACCGCGTGAGAGTGCCGACTTTGCTCACGGGCGAGTCGTTCAAGAGCGTCGGCGTGTTGTTGACGAGGGCGCACGACTGCACTGCCCATAGGACAGGCGCAGACCGCCATTCAGGGTGGGCGGGGACGAGATTGACGGGTTTGGCGCCCGCGTACAAGTTCCCGTTCGCGTCGTAGGTGCCGTACGGGAAGATTTCGACGGTCGACGACGCGTTAAAGAGGACTTGCGAGACGAGTCCGTACACGGTTGTCGGCGCGCACATCATCTGGAAGGGCGTGGGCGAGAAGGGAAGTGAGTGAGAACCCGGATACGCGTGGTGGTAGAAGAGGGGGAAGGGGGTCTAACAAACGTAAGGCAGTTACATCGCGCGCACGTGTATGTATGTGTGAGTGTGTGAGAATGTGTGTGTGTGTGTGTGTGTGTGCGCGTGCGTGTCCTCTCCAGGAACAGAGCTATTTTAGCAGCGTAATTTTGCGAAGAAAGACATGCACACACCTCAGTTATCGGCACAAAAACGTGCGTCGTGCCATTAGTGACTGTGATGTTCTTGATGCCCATAATATTGATGAGCGCCAATTGATCGCGCGAGTCGCCGGTGTAGATCCGCAATAAACACACGCCTCCATAGAGATCGCACTGCGGCAAGTGAGAGAAAGTAGGTACGGTCAAAGCGCATGCACGGACGTACATGTGCGTTCCCGGAGCCCAACACGCACAACAACAACAACAACATGCACACACACACACGCACACGTTCCCGGAGCCCAACACGCACAACAACAACAACAACATGCACACACACACACGCACACGCATACACACACACGCACAACACATGCACAAAGACACATGGCGCGCAATATACACAAGCACGCACGCAACGCACACAACAACGTACCACGCAGAACGGTTGGCTTGGGTCAATCGTGCAGCTCGTCTGCATCGCCGCACGGCACGAGGCGACCGTCCCGAGTCCCGGCGCCGAGAGGTACGAGTCCGCCGCAACCACACCGAGCGCGCAAGCAGCCGCCGAGTTTGACCCACCCGCATCGCACAAAGATGCGCCCAGCAAGCACGTGTACAGGCGCATGCCGTTAATCATGGACTGCGACAGCTGAAGGACCGTGATGTTGACGAGCGCCAAGTGCTCGTAGCAGAAATTGGGCGCGTTTAGCATGGCGTTGTAGGAGGTCATCACCGCCGCAAACTCGGTGCGACACTCGTAGCAGACGCACGTGGGCCCCGTCATGGATGCCACAAAGTACTTTGTCGGGCACGGGTTCGTCGTTATGACCACCGTCACGCAATCGTTGAACGCCGCGTAGTTTCGCTCGAACTGCCCAAAGCCGCAGTCGTTGTTGGGACCGAGAGGGGCAAGGTTCAGCGAGGAGGAAGCGCGGTCGAGGTCGGCCTGCGTCAGACCGTTCGCCTGGGTCACGTCGGTGAATTCATTCGGCCATCCATTCGTCGTCTGCGCACTGCACGAGGGCAGCGAAGAGAGTAGGACGCATGCGACGAACACGGCGGCGAGCGCGACGCACGTGCTGCGTAGGGTGCCCATGCTCGGCGGATACGGAAGGGCCGGTGCGTCCTCAACGACGAGAGCACGCTTAAGCGCCTCGTCACTTCAGCCACACGGCCCGCCGAGCTGCAAGCAAATGAGCACACGCCACGCGACGACAGCAAGAAAGATCGCAGGCAATGGAGAAAAGAGACAAATGTAATGCCGAGAAGCGAGCCGTACGCCTTTTTTCCAGAGGCTGGTGCATCGGACTCCATTAAACTGAACATGGGGAAAATTAAGGCCTTGTTTCCAATATCTGAGTTCGTGTTACAAGTGTCTGGACTTGTGTGCACTTAACCGGGTCGGGCACTCCGCCCGGCCAGCGGCAGCAACTGAGCGCGTGGCGCGAAGGGCAAGTTGGGAATGACCGTTCCGGCCCCCGGTGCAGCTGTGCATGCAGGGAGTTCGAGGACTACCGCCGCGGAGGAACTTCTACAAGCCGAGTGCCCCACCTAAGCTTATTCGCGGCAAACACAGCGGCGCGCGCCCACACATTGTGTGCCTCTCTTCTTCGCATTGCCGCCCGCTTCGTTCTGTGCATGCAACTCGCACGATTGGCAGTTCCGATACTAAATTCAGAGTACACGTATTGCTTCTTCTTCACAGTTACCGGAGCCGTTCTGGGCATCAGCGCGGCGTAATAAGCCCTCGCGACTGTAGGAACTCCAGGGCCTCCTGATTTGCGCATTCTTTGGCCACGCGCACCCTTGTTGCTGGAGGGCGGTCAGCAGCTCAAAGCCCAGCGTACGCACTTACAGTAGCCACGAGCACACAGGGTTAGGCGGCGCGGCCCTGAAGCCAAACGGAGTCGCTGCTGAAATTGAGAGTGACTGCGCTAAGAAGAGCACGCACCTGCTCGTCCAAAAAAGCGGTCAGCAAACGAAGGCGCCTCGCGCAGCAGATTTCGCTTCGTGTGTGCACTTCGGTGCTGGAAAGCCGCACCCGCCACGGCAAGCAGAAACGATCGTCAGCCGAGGCATGCGCTGGTATGGGCCGGTCGCCGGGCAACGACGCCCGAACCTCCGTTACCTCCTTTAGGATCTCGACCGGCGTGTGCTTCTGCTCCGCAAAGAGCGCCTACCCCTCTGGACATTCGCTCAGAATGGCAAGGCCGCCCGACGTTGCGCAACGCATGCCCTCGTCATCGGCACCGGCCAGCAGCACCCACGCCGCGGCAACGACCGTCCTACACGACGGGCAGTAACGACCGGCGCAAGAAACGTTGAGCAACGCGAACGCGCGGGGATAATAGGAGACCAAACGAGAGCACCCTGGACATTGCGCTGAACGGATTGTTCGTGCGCTCGGTCGCGAGGATGGCGCAATGCGGTTTCTGAACAGGGACGGACTGAAGCGGCTGCTCGCCATCTTGTATGCAGTGGTGTCTGCGGACGCTGTGGAATCGGCGTCATCCGAGGCGTTCACCGTGTTGTCGAGGCTCAGTGAGCCTGTTCGTCGCAAGGAAAACGAGCAGGTCAGGGTCGCTGGGCACCGACGTCGTCACTGCGCTGTTGGACGCTGAAACGCCCGAGGGCTCGATGCGCGCGCTCTGCGTCCTGCTTCACGGTGCATTGAACAAGTTGACAGGCCCCGGTCGAACGGGGCTCGTCGAGAACTGCGCTCTTCACCCACTCGAGCAACGTCGAAGCATCCTCCGCAAACACTTGCTCCGTCGCCTTCGTCCGGACAGTGGCGGCTACTTGACGCCAGTGTTCGCAGGCATCCACGACATCCTTCCACACGCTGACGATGCCCCGCAGCTCGACGATTCGGCGCGCACGCACGGCGCACGTCGACGCACCGCACGCGTACTCAGCCGCGAACTTGGGCCCCGTGCGCAGGCCATCAATGACTCCCAACATCCGGAGAACTACGCGCACGGCGTTTTCGGCATCGCGACACTCGATTGGCTTCCCTTCACCGCACTGATCAAGGAGCGTTTTGGAGTAGAACGAAGCGAGATAGTGCCCGACGGCGACGTCTTCGTGAACTACGTTCGGAAGGCCCGTCTTGAGGGCCTCGCGGAGCTGGTTCGAATCCCGGACGTTCCATTCGAACGCATTCGCCGCCATCTTCGTCGCGATGGTCCACAGATATTCGGGTTCCTTTTCGCCCAAGACGCCCTTTCGCCCGAGGCGCAGAAGGAGGAGATACACGTGCGCTCGCACTCGGCCAGGCATGCGATAGAAGCCAAGCGGCGGGGCGGCGAGAGCGGTAAGGAACGATTCTAGCCCGCTTGGGTCGCATTGAGCAAACACTTCAACTAGAAGCGAAAACGGCGATTTCTCCATCTTGTTTCCGACGGCGGCATTGTCGCGTTCGCTTCCGTCTGGGACCGATTATGCGTTGCGCGCGACGAGAATCTGCTTCAGCGCAGCGCAGGACGTGTCGACCGCATAGAGGCATTCCACCGCAGTCAGCACAAAGCTGTGGAAGAGCGTGCCGCCGTTCGTAGTGCAATGGCTCCGCACACTACGCGACCGCAGCGCGGGAAAGCACGAGACGGGCGAAGAGCGGGTGCGCGGTCTCGTGAAAGGGGTTGCCGGGCTCTTCCCGCACGACACACGATAGCTGCGGGAACGCATCCAACTTGGCCTTCACGGCGTCGTAGACACCCGTCTCCCAGCCCAAGCGTGGCGCGAACAGCTCGACGAAGGCAACGGCGACGAGAAGGCGACCTTGCTCGGACAGCTCGCCGTCTTCGCGCAAGAGCAGAGCGTCGACGAGCTTTCCGACCGGCTGATAAAGCCCAACCGCATCGTTAGCGGAATAAGGAAGAACGACATCGTCCCCGTCTTGGCGATGTTGGCGACGTCCGCCTCGAGCGCCTCGAGTGCCGCGAGCGACTCTTGGCCGCACTCTCGCCCAAAGACACGTCGGAAGACGCTGATAGCGCGCCGAAACTCGTGCTCGCTGAGGAGCGGGCTCACGCGGTAGTCGGCTTGAAATCGCGCACGACACAGGTGGACGACGAGAACCGCCACATTGCGGCACTGAAGGCGAAGACGCTCGATTTCCGTCGCCGAAGGCGCATCATCGACGACCACAACGACAGTCCCATCCGTCGGCACGGCCGATGGAACGCTGCTCAATTCGAAGAACACATGAAGCTGACTCTCTTTGCGGACTTCCTCGAGTGCACGCACGACGATAGTGTGAAGTCCCGACGCAGGGCATTCACTTGAGAGGACAACTTCGGAAACCATCGAGCGCGCAGCACGCGCTTTCGTCAGCTTTCCTCGCAGCAGTTTAACGACGACTCGCAAGTGATCTTCACGAGGCACGTCAACGCGGTTCTCCTCGGGCAGCCTTAAAAGAGGGGCAAGGGACGGTTCCGACAACCGCGCCTTCCCGTTCAGATACGACTCGGCGAGCACCACCACGTCGCCGTCGCTCGCGTGGACGGAGCCGCCATTAAGCGACTGCGCCAGAAGGGCGAGCGTCGCATCACACTCATGTATAAGGTGAAAGCGGACTGGGAAGTTGTGCGCCTTTGGCCGCCAAGCCCCAGTGCGCTCGAGCAAATCGCCGTTGAACCCGTTCCCGATGAGCGCGAAATTCACGCCGCCAAATTTCTGCGCCCCGTAAAATTCGCACGCCTTCTCGACGGCGCCACCATTTCATCCTCCGCCGCGTCGCCGAGCACGAGCACGACCGCAAGCGGACGGTTCGTCCGCAGCAGAGCCGGGGCACCGGCGAGAGGGAGCGAGTGGTAGTCCGCGACCGGGAACTTCGCAGTAACCGCGTCAATCAGCGGGCTCTTCATCGCGCTTGCGTGCACAAGAAGAACGCGACTCGACGTGGCAGCCCTGTCGGCGAAGTCATTCCACTGCTCGGCGCCCCGCATGCGCAGCCACGCGTCCACGCAGCCGACGACACGATATACGCCGTTCTCGCCCATGAACCCAGCCTTGACCTGCTCGCGCGACACGTAGGCCTCCGGCTCTTCGTTGCGCACGCACAGCCGCACCATGACCAGCTCCGCGAAGCGACCGACCTCGTCCACGGACACGCACTGGACGGGTGGGTAGTGGGCCACTAGCGTTTGGTAGTCGTCGGCGCCGAGGCTCGGCGGTGCCGCAAACAGGAAGTTGCACGCTTGCAAGCTGTCGAAATCACTCGGCGTCATCGCGTCCTCCGGTGCCCACAGTGCGATCGGCGGATACGACGACTGCAGGCACTTCGAAAAGGCGGCAACGTCACGCGCGCTTTCAAACCGCCACAACGGCACGTCCCCGTGGTCGTCCTTGTACACGTCGTTCGCATCCAACTGCAACGGCACGAGCGTAATCTCCACCGCACTCGGGTTCGAGAGGGGCGGGAACAGTCCGACAGTATGGGCGCCGATGCAGTAGCCCGTCAGCGCGTCGTACACGGCAGAAGCAACGACCGCTTCAACCTCGCGTCGCATGCTTGCGTCTAGCGGCGGAAGAGCAGACCGTTGGCTCGGCCAGACCTCCTCTCAATATCGCGCGGTCCGATGTGGAGCGTGTTCCTGCCAACAGACAAGAGCATCGAGAGCGAGGACGTCACTAGGGATCGAATTTCGTCGCGCACGCCATCTTTCGTCCAGAGCCAGTGCGATTCCTGCCATGCAAACTCCTTGTTGTCGGTGCAGCCCGTCTCCGGCACACTCGGCGCCTGCGAGAGCGCGTATGTTGCGGGACCCCATTTGACGCGCGGGATCCAGGGACCAGACCCGTACTCAACAACCGCGTTCGTCAGCACCACGCCCACAGTCGACCGCACAGCGCCACCCGCGGCACTCACAACAGTGCGGCCTGCGATGCGCGTGCGCGAAGTGCTGCTGTGCGCGCAACTATCCGTCAGAATACACCGGATAGAGCGCGCGACTGCGACGACGACGAAATTCCGCGCGACATCGAGATGGACGCGGCAATGGCACGACGTCGCCTCTTCACTGGTATTGTTGACGTTCCTGTGCACGATAGCGGGATGGCAACGCTCTTTCAGAGCGACACGGAGGGTTTCAGAGAGAGTTTTCACGTGATCCGTCGGCAAGTCACCGACGTCCCACCCGACTGCATCGCCGCTCGCATTGACGCCGAAGATAACGACGTCCCCCCGGGAATTCGCAACCGCGCACCGTACTTGCAGAACACACGCTTCGCTTCCTCCTTCTTGCTTGCCTTGTCGGCGACAAATATCCAGTGCGCCCCTTTGCGCACGCGCCGGTGTTGTTCGACGGCAGCCTTAATCTCCACCGCCGCGTCGCACGCCTTCGACAGATCGTCCAACGGCTGAAAAGCCGTCAGAAGGGCCGCCGCCATTGCGACACAGTCGAAGGGTTATGTTGGTGCAAAACGGACGAAAGGCGCTGCGATCGAACAAAAAAATCTTTTGCTTCTGCGTGTCTCGTTTGGTTGTTACGCAACTTCGTCATTTCGAGTATGACGTCATCGCCATTTGTAAACACACGGCACGGACTTCGGGCCGCAAGCGAGTCCGCACACACACACAATTTCACCCGTCCACACTACGCCGCGCATGCAAACTCAGAGGCGCGACTTACCCCACGGAGGAGGGCCGTGTTGCGCACATCGCTTGTGCTGTTGCGGATTTCACGCCGCCGGGACGGGCTGATCTCAGGAAATGGCGCTGGCGGCGGAAAAGCGAGCGGCGTTTGCGCGCATCTTTGAGCGAGAATTTGTCGCAGAGTTTCTCTTTCTCGCGGATGTCGCCGTCAATCGCGCCACAGCCAAGGCCAACTTTCTCGACAAGGTTGCAACCGTCGTCGATGCCGTTGGAGGCCTCATCCCATTTGAGCCGGGATCGATCGCGATTGCAATCTTCACGACCGTATTGACAAAGTACAACGACCGCACTAAGGGCAAGCGCGCGGACGCCGTGCTCAAGCTGCTCGACGCCAGCGACGACGCGCGACTCGTTGTCTTTGCGCGGAGGGTCGCACACGCGCTTGCAGTCGCGTACGAGTTCCAGCTCAATGCGGTCCGTGGGGAGAGCGGCGTCGGCGTGGTCGCCCGCGTCGCCGTCGCCCGCATCCTCGAGCACCTCGCGCGCACGGGGTTCAATCTGGCCGTGCCCGACGCTTGTGCGGCCGTGCGGACGGGGCAATCGGGTGGATGGGTGGAGGGATGGCTCAACACGCGCGTGGAACTGGAGGGCTACGAAGCGGCCAACGCAGGAAGTGGCGCGAGCTGGACGGTCGAGGGCATCTTTCGCCGATCTGCGCTCGAGAGCGAGAACCCCGTCGCGGCGGACAGGTACGCCTTCTCGAAGAAGCAGACGAACATGATCACTGCTGAGAAGGAGAGGGACGGACGGACGGAATCGATGCCAAAGTACGGCTTTGCCGCCGTCACAGACGCCGTGTTCGACGCCGCACTGCGCGACGGATACCAGCCGATAGAGCCCGGCCCGCGCATGTCGGCGCGCATCAAGGCGTGCGCGTCGTCCATCGTGCGCGTCGACCGCGAAGAAGTCGCGGCGTACATGAAGGAAATCGCCGCAAAGCCGCCGCCGCAGGGCGAGGTCGCGCGGCGGTTCAACGACTTTGTGGCATCCCGCCGCGGGCGCACGACGGGGACGGTCGTGGCGACGTGCAACGACCGCCTTGTCGACCTGGACATGCGTGGCGGCAACTTTTGCGACGTGGATTTCAGCGGCGCCAACCTCACGCGCTGCAAGCTGCAGGGCGCGTCGTTTGAGAATGCGCTGCTGAGGGGGGCGAACCTGGACCACGCGCAGTGCGAGGGGGCGAATTTCCAGTGCGCACACATCGAGGCGGGTGTCTTCAAAGATGCCCGGATGGAGCGCACGAACCTCGCGTCGGCACACGCCGAGAGCGCGGACTTTCGGAGGGCCGACTTGAGCGGCGCGACGTCGACGGCCATGTGCGTGGACCGGCACACGAACTTGCAGAACGCGCGGGTCGTGGGAGGGACGCTGGAGGACCAGGTGCGCGCGGCATCCGGCAAGGTGAGCGAGCTGGAGGTTGCGGTCGCCAAGATCCGCGGGGCGCACCAGTCGCTTGCGGACACGCAGGCGAAGATGCAGGCGCACGTGTCGGCGTCCATAATCGACGTGAAGAAGGAGCTGGAGCGCGTGCGGCTGCTGTTCGAGGCCTTCCGCAGCGCGCAGACGGCGGTAACGGACCAACTCGAACGGCGCATTCGCGAACAGCAGGCGACGATCGACCAGCTCAACGCCAGCGGACGCGCGAGCGACCCGGCGCTGGAAGAGCGGTGCAGGGCGCTCGAGGCAAGCAACGCCGCACTTCGCGCTGACCTCGAGGCGCTGCGCGAAAATCTCATAGACGGGCAGCGAGAGCGTGCGGAGGACGCCAAAGCGCAGATGGAGCGCGCGAGACTCGTCGCTGGAGGCGCGGCCGCGGAGAGCTATGCGCGCCTGGAGGCAGAAGTGGTGGCGACGCTGAGGACAGAAACCGACGAGTTGCTGTCGCGCCTGGCAAGGACCGGGTCGGCGCCATCGGCCACCCGCCAGCACGTCGACGCGGAGAAGAGCGGATCGCGCCCCGCGACGCCGCCGCCGCCCTCGCCCGGGGTGCTCACGGCCACGCACCGCGCGCTGTACGCGTATGCCGGGCAGTCCGAGGGGGAACTGTCTTTTGCGGCGGGCGATCTCTTTGGCAGCGTCGTGGAGGAGGGCGAGTGGCTTCACGCGACTCTGCTGTCCAACAAAACGCGCGGATACGTGCCCGCGGCGTTTGTAGAGCGGACGTCCAAGGCACCGGACAGGCAGCCGCCATCCACGCCCGCCACCCAGCTGAGCAACAAGGGGAGCGACTCCGCGCCTCAGTCGCCGCGCGTGGCCGGGGGTGCTGCGGCGAGCCTCGCGGAGCGGCGGCTGAAGCATGCGGGTGCGCGACTGTTCTGGATCGAGTTTCACGACGCTGAAACGAACGAGTGGGCGTGGGAGGACTTTGAGGACTGCCTCACGGCGTCGTTCCCCGAGCTGCGGGGTCGGGGCGACGACCTCCAGCGGATATTGGACGACAAGGGAAGCGGCAAAGTCTCGATGGTGCGGCTGCAGGCGGCGGTGTCTGCCGCTACGCCCGACATGCCCCTCGGCGACGCCCTCCTCGCCAAGGTATGTGGGCACGACCAGTCCGTTCTTACTGTGACAACTGTAAAGTGCGCGCTCTGCAAAGTGCCGACATGTACATGATTTTACTTGTCATTGACAGACTAGCGCCGCACCTTCGCAGCTTCAACCAAGCACCGGCGGAGGCCCAGCGCCGCCCTCACAGCCCGCCCCCCGAGTACCCCAGGTAGCTCCTGCCCCCGCGACAGCGCCCGCTGCTACGCCCGCTGCTACGCCCGCTGCTACGCCCGCTGTGCCCGCGCCAAGGTCAGCCGCGCCGACAGCAACATCCACCGCAACGAGCACGGCGCGCGCAGCGCCAGCGGAATCCTCCGTAGCGAGCGAGGCGTCCACTTCAAACGTCCCGCAGAAGGCGCCGCGTCCCACGCCCCTGCCGAGGCCGACCTCAGTCGCACGGGTGAGAGCAGTCTTGCGTTGCCCAGTCCACCTCTTTAGCTTTGCTTCTATATTTCTTACCGCGACCGTCACATCCAATGGATTTATCCGCATTCCACGCACAGTGACTCACCCAACGTTTTGCACGCTTCTCCAATCTCGCACTGCAGGCAGAGTCTCCAGGCACATCCGCGCCGTCTTCTCCGTCGCGCCCGGCTTCGCTCGCCGCGCGACCCGAGGCGCCGCCAGTTGCGCCGCGTCCCAAATCACCCGCCGTTCCAGACTCACCTTCGCCTTCAGTGGAAGCGCCGCCGACAGTTCCCGCAAGCACGCTGCGGCCAACATCACCGGCGCCGCACGCGCCGGAGAGACCCGCACGGCCGCTGTCTACTGCGAGCGCACCTGCGGCAGCAAGTCCGGCGCCTCCCAAATCTCCGTCGGGCAGCCTTTCCAGGGCGACGGTAAGTGGCGGTTGGGGTGACGCACGTTGCAAGGGGGAGAAGGTGTGTGTGCACGTGCGTTTGCGTACACAAAGGCGCAACACCTTTGCGAGCGATTCCCTCTCCCTCGCGAACGCAGGCAAGTGCCCCCTCAGAGCAGCAACCACAAGGGGCGCAGGCATCAGCGGCCGCGGGTGGTGGCAGCCCGGCCACCCTCCCTCGCCATCACTCGACGCCGAAGACGCTCGCCGCCACGCAGTTCAAGCACAACGAAGCGCGTCGCTTCTGGGCGCGCAACTTTGGCGAGAGCACGCCGAGCGTGGCGTGGGCGACGTTCTGGTCCCGCGCCGTCAGCGACTTTCCGGGCCTCGGGTCCACTGCCGACGCCGTACGCGCCGTGTTGGACAAGGACAAGGACGGGACGGTCACCATGAGCGAGCTGGCGGCCGTGACGGATTCGCATGCCGACAAGCCCCTTGCGAGCGTCTTTGCGGGCCTCGCCGCAGCCGCGCCTGCGGACACGTCCTTTGAGACGACCCGCCTCATGGCGGCAATTCTCGCCGCGCAGCAGGCAGGCAACGCAAAGGCGGTGCTCGCGACAATGGCGATGGCGCCGGCATCGGCCGATGTGCAGGAGTCCGGATGCGGCGCACTGGCACTTCTCGGGTGCAAGTCGGACGTTCGCCCGATCGCACTGCGCGAGGGCGCCGTGGCCGCGGTGATCGAGGCGATGCGCGCGCACCCAGCTTGCGCTGGCTTGCAGGCGAACGGGTGCGCCGCATTCCGCACGCTGCCGGCGGACGAGGCCACGAAGGTGGAAGTGGGCGCTCGAGGTGGACTGGCGGCGGTGGCGGCCGCGCTGGCTGCACACGTCGGCAACGCGAACGTGCAAGATCACGGCTGTGGCGCGATGCGCACGCTGCTGTACGACTGTCCCCAGAACAAGGCGCAGGTCGCGTCGCTCGGTCTCGTGAGGGCCGCCGTGCGCGCGGCGGGAGCGCACGTGGGCCACGCAAACATCCAGAACCACGTGTGCATGATCCTGCACATTCTTGGTCACGACGACGACGCCAATTCCGTCGCGTGCGTCGCGGAGGGCGGAATGACAGCCGCCGTCGCCGCCATCCACGCACACCCAAAGGCCGAACAAATCGTCGAGTCTGCGCTGGCGGCCATTCGGTCGCTTTCACAGATAGAGAGCGGGCGCGCGCGGTTGCTGCCGGACGGCGCGGTTCCGTGCGTGTTGCGAGCCATGTCGGAGAACCCGTCGCATGCGGGCGTGCAGGAGCAAGGGTGCCAGGCGCTGAGGATGATGGCCCACGACAACGCCGACTGTCGCGCGGCCATTCGCGAGGAGGGGGGCATCGCGCTGATCATTGCCACGATGCAGCAGCACGCCGGCTGCGTGCGCGTGCAGGAGGAAGCGTGCGCGGCCATACGAAATCTCGCCTACGAGGACCCGGACAACCAGCACGTCATTGCCGCCGAGGGGGGCATAGGTCAAGTGCTCCGGGCGATGCGCGCGCACTTGGCGGAGGCGAAGGTGCAGGAGAACGGCACGCGCGCACTCAACGCCCTCGCGTACGAGAGCGTCGACAACGTCGCGGCGATTGCGCGGGAAGGCGGGATCGATCTCGTGGTGGCGGGGATGCGCGAGCACGCGGGCAACTTGGGCGTGCTCGACGCTAGGTGTGCGGCCCTCAACGGACTCGCGCACAACAGCGCGGACAACCAGGCGGCGATCGTGCGCGCGGGCGGCGTGGACGCGATCCTCAACGCCATGCGGTCGCACGCCCATCCCCAGCTCCTTGCCTACGGCTGCGCCGCGCTGCACCTGGTGGCGTTTGAGAACAACGAGTCGCAGGCGGCCATTGCGGCTGCGGGCGCCATTCCCGTCATCGTCGCCGCGATGCTTGCGCACGCTCACGATTCCGAAGTGCAACAGCGCGCGTGCGCGGCCCTGCGAACGGTGGCGCACGACAACCCGGCGAACCAGACGCTCGTCGAGCAGGCGGGCGGTCTCGCGGCGATTGTGGCTGCCATGCAGGCGCACGTGCACAACAGCGACATGCAGCTCTCCGGCTGCAGCGCGATCAACTCGCTCGCCCGGGGCCACGAGAAGAACAAGGCCGCGTTTGTGCGAGAAGGTGCCATCGGCGCTGTTCTCGGCGCAATGCGGGCGCAGCCTGCGGTTGCGCTCGTCCAAGAATACGCCTGCGCGGCGCTGCACTCGCTCAGTGTGAACTGTCCGGACAACAGGGCGGCCGTGGAGAGGGAGGGCGGAATTGAGGCGATCGTCGACGCCATGTCTGCCCACGCGCACAACTGCAGCGTGCAAGAGCAGGGGCTCGTCTATCTCATGCTGTGCAAGCAGCTTGGGGACAGTGTCGGGGAAGCGGCGGCCGCGTGCGTGACGCGCGCGATGCAGACGCACCCCGGGAGTGCCGTCGTGCAGGGGTACGGCCTCGTGTTCACGCAGCTCTCGTGAGGGAAAAAGAGGGCGGGTGCGTGCGTTGGCGCTCGGCTTCCTTGCGTGAGTGCGTTCAAAGATTGAAACAATGTGTTGTGATAGCCGGCCCGGCTGACAAAGGTTTCCGGGGGCTGCGCCAGAGGGCGTTGTCACACTGACAGTATAGTTGCATTGGCCCATTGCGCCATGTCTGTAGTAGTCGACGGCCGTTCGGCACACGGAGACTGCTGCATCAGCACTGCTGCTCACTCGCGAGGAAGACGAGGGAGAGCGTGCACAGCATTGCTTGTCTGCGCGAGGAACCTTGGCAGGGAGAGCCGGCCCGCCGGTGCCGACCGCGATTTGTGGCTTACTGGCGGCGTCCGCTGAGGGCGTTGCTCGTTTGTCGCCCCTTGCGTAATCCCCACCTTGCACCATAAACACGCCCACGATAGACAAGATGCTGAGCGCACATGCACACCACCACGACGGCGTTTATAAGCACCTGCGCCAGACCCACACACACACACACACACACAAAACGACACATGCGTCCACCTTGAGCACCCTCCTCCTTCCCTCCCCTCTCTACCACACACGGGGAGTCGATGGACACTCTCTATAATTCAAGCTGATCCTCAAAACCACGCTGAACTCCTCTCTCCACCACACTAACTCACGCAGCAATTACACGCCATGCTCTGAGCCCCGGCGCGGAACTGCTGGCGATTGCAAGTTGTCGTCCGCGGGGAATGGCGGCGTGCGTGCGCCCCGCGTGCTCCGCGTCGCTGCTGTGCGTGGCATTGCTGCTACAGTGTGCGAGTGTTTCGGTCGTCGCGCACGGCGATGGCGCATCGCGGTACGCACGTGCGGCCCATCCCACCGTGCCAGGCGCCAATTGCCCCGTCGTGAATCGCACGACGTACGGCTTTGACGGCCCGAACACTTTCCCCGTCAACACACTGAAAATGGCGGAAGCGGTGAGGTGCAGTGTGGTGTGTGTGTGTGTGTGTGTGTGTGTGTGTGTGTGTGTGTGTGTGTGTGTGTGTGTGTGTGTGTGTGTGTGTGTGTGTGTGTGTGTGTGTGTGTGTGTGTGTGTGTGTG
>CALSCQ010002436.1:0-5000 GCA_943704525.1 Pigoraptor vietnamica | reverse complement strand
GCCCTCGCCGCCGCAGGTGTTTCATCGCGGACCGCGGCGCACTTCTCGGCGCCTTTGTGGTGCCGGTGGGCATCGTGATTGTCGCAAACGTCGTCGTGTTTGCGCTCGCCGCACGCAGCCTCGCGTCGGCCGCGAAGCAGCGGTCGGAGTTGTCCGGGACCATCCGCAGCATGCGCCAAGAGGCCCTCATCTTCCTGTCGTTGCTCGCCATCCTCGGCGGCACGTGGATCTTCGCGTACTTTGCCCTCTTCGAGAAGGGGTTCTGGTGAGTCACGTGTGTGGTGCAGCGAAACGTTCTGAGCGCATGCATGCCTTCCCCCACTTTCTTCACCCGCTCGCCCTCCGCATGTCGGAGTTGTGTCTCGATCCGTGTCACTACTACCGAGTTTGTGCCTGCGTTTGTGTGCACGCTGTATCCAACTATGCCCTCCGCACTCCGCAGGTATCCCTTTGTGATATTCAACTCGCTCCAAGGCGCGTTCATCTGCATAGCGTACACGTTCCGCTCGCGCGTTTACCACGCGTGGCGCGACCGCCTCAGCATCTCCACGACGGCCCTCACGTCCGAATCAACCGCAAGCCTCACGTCAAAGTCGTTCCGCACGACGTCGACCATGTCGCGGCACACGCTCGGCGGGGACTCTGTGGACCTCGAAATGGACGCGAATCCGCTGCGGCGGGGAAAGAGCACGAGGAGCGACTACTAGAGAACACGGGCATATTATCCACCGCACACACGCACACACACACACACACACACACACACATACGCACGCACACTATACTTGTATGTACGCTCGCGCGCTTCGTCATCGTTTCAGTTTGCGTATCCTCAAATTTCTCCTTGCACGCGTTTGGCACGTGGTGCAGACTGCCCTTAATAACATCAGCGAACAATCTAACCCTATGCTCCACGGTGACTTCAGGGGAGGCAACAGCGGACAATTCAATTGAGCGGCTGTGTCTGTATTCAGTCGTCGTTGCCGTCGTACTTTCGTCGCTTGGGCGCCCTGCCGAAAATGCACGGAAGAAATGACGGATCAGCTCAGACGATCGACCACAAGACATGGAAGAAAGAAAGAAGAGCAATCGCACGCGTGTGCACGCAACCACACAGCACGGTCCACGCACTTCTCCGCCGGTTCGTCGCCGCCGCCCGCCTTGCGCTTGGCGATGAGTGCGTTGATGCGCTGGAGGTCCCTGTCGATCTTCTGCTTCTCGCTCAGTTCGCCCTTGGCACGCTTCGTTTTGCGGCCGTCGTTCGTCTTGACGCCAAACTGGAACGCAGCCCTGCGCACGCACGCGTGTGCGACAAGAGACATGTCGAGATCAGCCCAAGACGACACCGCGCGTGACAAAACAAAAGAAGAAAGAAAAGTAAAGAAATGTATGGGACGACGGAACAACAATTGGCCCACATGGTTGTAGGAACGTGCACAGGGATGACAAACACCGGTCACTTTCACACACGCAAGAGCATCAGACGAAGCAAAACGGACCCAAACGACGTGTCTCGCACAGACAACATGCGCAGCTTACCTCGGCAGCGCCTCCCTGTGGAGCATGTAGTCGTTGTACTCCTCCTCCGTTTCAAAGTCAAAGCGGCTCTTGTGCACCTTCCGAACTTCCGCGCCCGTCGTCTCCATCTTCGAATAGTCCGCGTCCTCGTCGCTGTCCGCGGCGACGTCGGCGCCCCCAAACGCGCCCGGATAGCACTCCATGTACGTGTCGGGGACGTAGTTGACGTCCCTCTCCTTCATCTTCTGCTCGCGCTCCTTCTCCGCCTTGCGCATCGCCTCGAGCTGTTGCGGCGGTGGTGCAGGCGCTGCGCCAACCCCGGCAGCAGCAGTCGGTGTCGGTACCGACGCGGCGCTCGGCGCACCCGCGGCACCCACGCCGGCCATTGCGAGGAGTTGCGGCGCCGTCACGCCCGCCGGCGCGAATTCCCCAACAACAGTGGGTTCCTCCTGTTGTTGGATGCCGGCAAAGTAGCCGCCGGACACGACAGGCGCCGCGGAAGGACGCTGCGGTTCCTCGGCGCGCTTCTTTGTCGCGGGGGTGTAGTCGCCCAGGTCGTCGTCGTAGAGGCTTGCGGACACGTTCGGCGGCAGTTTGGGCAGCGGCTTCGGCGGCTCGGGCTTTGCGGCCCCGAGGCGCGCGCTGGCGTCGTCCGGGCGCTCCTTCCTCTTCTTCGCCTTGGGCTGCCGCGCGCCCTGTCGCATGAGGGAGAGTATCTGCGTGAGCTTGTTCATCACAATCTCGTTCGTGGTGACGGCCTTGTCGCCCTGCTGCTGCTGGGGCAGATCCGCTTTGCTCCGCACAATCGTCGTCGGAATGTCCGACGTGCCGTCCCCGTTCTCCAGCTCAAACACAAACGCCATGCGGCCCGGCGCGAACAGCTCGTTGCGCTCGGGGGGCCGGTACTCGACCGCCACGCGATGGATGGCGCGACCCAGCGTCGTCCTGAACGTGAGCTCTTCCGCCTTCGCCTCCTGCGCAGCGGCTGCCGGCTTGGCGCTTGCCTGCTGCTCCTTCGCCGTGGCTTCGGGGCCGGCCGAGCCCTTCTCCAGCTCCGACCGCACCTTTTCGAGGAGCGCGAAATCGAGACCCTTGACGAGATGCGTGTGCTCCATGTCGCCTCCGAGGTACTTGGACTCCAGAATCTCCTTCTCGCGACGGTCCATGCCCTGCGCGTCGAGCGACACGGATGCGACGTTCTGGTACGCGTCCATCAGCTGCTCCGTGTCCTTATAGTCGATGTTGAGCCCCTGTCGTCGCTCGGCCGCTCGGTCGCGGTACTTGCTGTGATCCTCCGCCTCCTCCTCCTTCTTCGGCTTGTAATAGCTCTTCTTTTTCGCCTTCGCAGCCGCATCTCCGCCCTTCGCTGCGCCTTCGACACGGCGAGGCGTGAACGAGGGCGCCTTGAATCCATCGCCGCCGCTGCCGCTGCCGCCAGGGACCGGCGGCTGTCCCGACGCAGCGCGCGGTGTCATGAGCAGCTTGCGAAAGTCATCGTTTGACAGCGGACGCCCCGACGTGTCTGTCATTCTCGAAGAGGGACGCAGACGGTGCGGCGTTGGTGTGTGTGTATTGTCGTGTGCGCAACCACCCGCCTTTTCATTCAACCTGCCAGACTGTTACCAGCCTGTTACTGCCGCTGGGGTCGGCAAATTCGTCCAAGTTGTGGGTGACCCAGTGCTGTGAAATTTCAGTCTTGCATTAAAGTAGCTGGCTCAGTCGCGCAAAACTAGCGAAAGGCCGCGTGGTCACTGAATGTACGACGGTGGAACAACGGAAAGGGGCGGAGGAGGCGCTCGTTTGAGGAAAACGGGTCGTGTGTGTGCTGCACGAGCCAGTGTTGTATCGTTTTACTTTACTCGGCGCCTACAGCCGCTGCAAGGCACTCAGATCCCTTATTGGCAGCCCCACACATTCAGATCGCACACGCGCACAAGCGTCGAGAGGTCTGGACATGCGGCACGCGCGCACGGAGGCGCATATGCACTCGGAGGACCCACACGCACGCACCGACACATACAAGACACACACAGACACACATACACGCACGCACGCACACACAACACTCAAGAACGAGGCCCTCCGACAATGGAAGCGAAGGCATAGTACTCACCAGTTCCCCTATCTCGAGCGACAGAACCAAGCGAATGTCCACCAGCACATTCGAGTCCAGAAGTACGAAGCGATAAACTGGCCCTTGCTGCTGCTCTTGCGGAAGGCCCACAGCACTTCGAGGTCGGCGTTCGTCCCGGGAGAGGCCCACACATTGATCGCGCGGAACCCACGAAACGCCGAAAAGTGCTTGATGTCTTTGGAGTACGTCAAGTGAACGAGCGTTCGCTCGCGGGGAATCATGGTCGATGGAGAAGCATCACGCCGCGCCGTCCACACACCGATCCGCAGAGCAGCGTACTCGCGCAGAATGAACGGGCGCACGCTAGACACAAGCTCACGCAGGCTTGACCTTGCGCTCGGCCGCAACCTCCTTGTCCCCGAGATAGGGCACGACATGCGACAGAAACACCTCCACCGGAAGGTCCAGCAGGAGACTGCGATCGCGGCGCCAAGGGGAGAAACAGATGCCGCCGTGCAGAGGGAGGGAAGGTTGCGCCGAGAGAGAAAGAGAGTTCAAAGGGAAAGCGCCCTCAGAGAAGGCGAGCGGCGCTAGGCTCGCCGTGCTTCAGCCCATCGCTGTCTCCGGCCATCGATTGCGCTGCGCAAACGCTCACTCGGTGGCGTCAGCCCACGAGGGACTTGACCCGTTGCAACGGAATGGTGGGGTCGCGAACAGCGGGACAGAAAGGGGTCGGGGAAGGAGGAGTCAGTGGTGTTCGAGAACTGGCATGGTTTTGTTCTCTTCTCTTCTCTTCTTTTTTCTTTTTCAGTGTCTTGCGTTGCAATGTGTAACACGGCCCTTTGCGGTTCAATGTCCGCACGTGAATGGGAGCGGACACTGCCTTTTTTGGCGCTACGCCAATTCCGCAGCCAATCAGAATGCGGAGCGCATCCTCGGCCACCGGTCGTTGTTTTCCCCCTTCGTTCCACTCTCACATGCGGACGCCGGAGAGATTAGCCACACAGCCTTTGATGGAGTGCATCTTTTTTGAACCCCTCTGTCAAACACTGCGGAGCAACGCTGTGGACTCTGTTGCTGTTCTGTGTGTGTGGGAAGCGCGTCCCTCGCGGCTCGATTTCACCATGCTCGTTAGCGGCTAATTGGGTTGCTCTTCGTTGTTGCACGACCGACTCACGACGCCCGCGTCAAAGTAATAGTGGACAGCCATGGCGGACGAGGGGGAAGTGTTGTGCGAAGGCTATCTCTATAAGCGCAAGGACATTGCGCACCATGGATGGAAGTACCGCTTCTGCGTACTGCGGAGAGACTCGCTCGTGTACCGCGCCTCCAAAGGGGTGCGTATTCGTGTTCGTAAGCGAATTAAGTTTTATGTATGTGCGCGCGCCACGTGTGTGTGTGTGTGTGT
>CALSCQ010002435.1:0-13426 GCA_943704525.1 Pigoraptor vietnamica | reverse complement strand
TCTCTCTCTCTCTCTCTCTCTCTCTCTCTCTCTCTCTCTCTCTCTCTCTCTCTCTCTCTCTCTCTCTCTCTCTCTCTCTGTGTGTGTGTGTGTAATGTGTGTGTGTCTCTCTCTCTCCCTCCCTCCCCTCCCTCTCTTCTTTACCTCTTTGTATGCCTGTCTCGCGCGGTCTCTCTCTCTCTCTCTCTGTCTCCTTGCTCGTGACTGACCGTCATTTTTTTTTTTCTGTTTGATTATTGCATCAGGCCGTGCCACAGGCACTTCTCGAACGTGCCTTCGATTGTGCATTGCAGTCGCTTCACTACGCTCCAATTGATTTTAGGCGGGCTCAGGCGCTTTTCATGGCGGTGCTTGCCGACCGTAGTGCGACGGGGATGGAAAAGGCACGCTCGCACTTGTCTCTCTACGTGCTCTACTGTTTTTCCTGGGGTTTCGACAAGCCATATTGCAAGGAGGACCAAAAGGCGCTTGCGCGCAGGAATGCGTCTCTCCTTCTTGCTGGCGATGCGAAGGACCCTGTTCGCGCCTTTGAGATGGGTGTGTGTCACTTCCATAACATTGGGACTGGGGGCAGAGATTACTACAATGCAGTTCGGCTTTTGCGTCTTCTGTGAAAGGCGGGTGTGCGATGGGGATGTATTGGCTCGGCTTGTGCCTATTCTATGGCAACGGTGTGCAACGCGACCGATCGGCGGCAATCGCGCAATGGGAAAGGGCAGCTGCGATGGGCCACTTGGGGGCTGTGTTTCAATTGGGCACTTGCTTCTACTCCGGTCATGGAGTGCCGCGTGATGAGCGAAAGGGGATGTTATTCATTCGAGAAGCGAGGGACGGCGGGTTGCAAAGTGCGCAGTCATGGTTGGAAACGATGGGGCTATGAAACGGATCGCAGTTATGGCGCCGCCGGGCGGTGCGTACAGACGGGCGTGCACGTGCCGGCGGCGGTCGCGCCCGGCGTTAATCACTGAGACTTCTGTCGAGCAATTAGCGGGCAAGCTAAATCAGTTGCGGTTCTTCTGCCGAGCGTAGGGAAGCCGAGCGGTGTGGACAGTGACCACGGAAAAGACTCGTGCGCTCGCTCACATTGGGCAACCCTAGACAGAACTGCTGCTGTACGTTGGACGCCGGGGGCATGGGCTACCGTTCGAGTCACTCGGCTTTTTTTCTGTACGGCTCTGTTCTTGGCTGATTCATCGCGCGCCTGTCTGCCCACTGGTCGCGGATGTGCGAAGAGCGCCTCGGTGTGTCCAGGACGCGAAAATATGCCATTGGCGCGGCTTGGCGGCGCTACCTCGGCACCCATCACCGGGACCAGGAGACGCCTCGCGAGTAACATCGATTACCCTCACTGCGCCTGCCCAGCCTCCCACTCAAGGCGCTTCGCGTCGACGTCGGGCGCAATTGTCGGTCGTAAGCCCTGCCCGGCGCCCCGCAATGTCCCCAAGGTCAACTCCGCGGCACTCGGCGCCAACACGCAGCTACGGACCCGTCGAACTTTCGCGTTGTTGGGCCGTGGTTGTTGGCCGCGCCGCCGGCCGCCAATCATTCCAGATTTAATATTTTTGGCATCGCGTGCGTGCGCGTGATATGCGTAGTCTTCAATACTATTATCGTTTCAAAGCAATCCTGTTGTACCAGTCGGGTTCACGTTTTACTTCATGCACATTCCTAGAAGAGAAACGTATGGCGCCCGCAGAGTCCGTACCTCTGGTCCGGTAACACGACCATGACTCACAACAATTCGATAGAGAAGTGCCTATCAAGACAAGATAAAGACATCGGCGTCGACACAAGTTTTCGTGAATACATTTAACGCATTGGCCTAGCTGGCGTTTGTACCAATACTTTCTTAGTTGCGCGGCTGCGACTGCTCATCAGACACCAACTGAAAGCATAGTAATACGTCCTTATCGCTTCTTATACAAGCACGGGGCGAGGAGGTGTGCCAGGGCCTCCGCGCGGACGGGCGCAGGCGGCCTCGCAGACTTTGAGAACTCGAACAGAATGAAAACGCGGTTCGACGAATCCGGCTGTCAACGGACGAGAAGAAAATGAGTGCAAATCCAACGAACGCCGTATGCGCATGAATGCCGTACAAACGAATTTCGGCAGCACACCGAATAAATATATCCGATCCATGTGCGCACAAAGTTCAGACTATACATACACACCAGCATGCCGACATGCACGCACGCACACACACACACACACAGACACAGACACACACACAGACACACACACACACACACCACACACACCACACACACACACACACACACGCACACACACACACACACAGACACACACACACACACACCCACACACACACACACACTCACACACACACACACACACAGACACACACACACACACTCACACACACACACACACAGACACACACACACACACACACTCACACACACACACACAGACACACACACACACTCACACACACACACACAGACACACACACACACACACAGACACACACACACACACACACACACACACACAAATACCCGTTGTTCACACACACGTTGTTCACACCTTTCCGACGATATCGAAGCCCAGCTGGCGAAGAGCTCCCACGAATGCGTTGACGTCGCTGAGGCGGCTCACGACCTCTGCGATTTTCAAAATGCCTCTGCACAACGGCCGAGCGCGATTTGAGGACAGCAGCAATTTTGAATGGGTGGAGTGAAACCACGACAACGGGAAAGACTCGGCCCCTACAAACGTCACGACAAACGCACCCCTTTTTCAGCAGACGGTGTGCTTCCTTGAGGAAATCGGCAAAGTTCGTTCCCATGAGAGACAGGCAAAAGACGGCCACGTCCACCGAACCGCTCTCTGCAGCGCACAACACCGGGCGTTAGGGAAGGACACGGCTAGACTGATCGCGAGTGCCGACTCATAAGAATAGCAA
Source organism: Pigoraptor vietnamica (assembly GCA_943704525.1). Classification (NCBI taxonomy): domain Eukaryota; class Filasterea; order Ministeriida; family Capsasporidae; genus Pigoraptor; species Pigoraptor vietnamica. The sequence continues at coordinate 10,500 of CALSCQ010002435.1, read as the reverse complement.
GTAGCCCCGAAACGAACAGGCCGCGCAAGTCCAGACCACAACAAGTGATGGAAAGGGAGCGCCAGAGTGAAACGCACCGAGTGGGACGTGGCTGATGTCGCATGCGGTAACGTGTTCGTTGGCCGCGACAAGGTCAAACGAGTGCACGGTGTGATGAGGCTTGACGGCGGCGGCGAGCGCGGCCTCTCCACACCCAAGGTCAGCGACGACCTGCCACAACAAACAGCCGTTAAGCGATGAGAGAGGACTTTGCAATTTCCGCACGCACCCTCGCGCGTACACAACGCACACATATATACACGCGCGCGCAGACACATATATACGCCCGCACGCACGCAACACAAGAGCGCACACAATTACGAACACACACCTTTCCGCGCGGCATCTTTAGCAGCTGTGCGATGATGACGTCCACAGGATTTGTGGGCCACGTAGCGACTTGCGACTGAAAGCCCTTGTGATACTGCGCACCACAGCGCACGTGAGCACGCTGAGCACAAGCACGCGTGCGTGCGGTTATTTGCGCACACGTTTCACGCCAGTTCAGCCAAGTAAAGTAGACGACGGGTCGTCGCACGCACAGGCACATACACGCACGCGGGCGCGCGACATTGCACCTTTCTGCGTCCAATCCTCCTCCCCACTCACCGCGTCAAACAGTTCCGGCTGCTCCTCAAACAGCTGCTGCGCCGCATCTCCCGTGGTCGTGTACAGCATCTCGTTAATCCATCGAAAGCGCGCGCCGTCCAACTTTCGAGCGGCGTCCGAGACGACCCCGCGCGCCCCACCCTTGGCCGGCGCCTGAGTCTGCACCTCGGGGACGCCTTGCTTTCGCGCGGCCACGTGCGCGTCTCCTTTCGACTTCTTCGCCCGCGCATTCGCAGCGTCGTCGCTCTCCGCAGCGCGCTTCTTCTTATTCCCCGCCGTCCCACTCACTCCGCCGGTCTTCTGAGCGTCAGCGAGCTTCGTTGTGACGTCGGCTTTCGTTGCTTTCTCCGACACGCGCCCTTGCCCTTTCTTCGCACCATCGTGTGTCCGGCCAACCGGTGCCTCGCGAGCGGAGTCTGCGCGTGTGTCTCCATCGCCGCTCTCTCCGTCTGCATCACGTTCGCCCTTCCTGCGCTTTGCCGGTTGCGCATCGGCCCATTCGCCGACAGCGCCGTCCGCTTCGTGTTTGCGCTTGCGATCCGCACCTTTTCCCTCTTCCCCGCGTGAATTCTTCCGCTCTCTCTTCTTCGGCTTTGCGCTTTCGGTGGCGGCGTCGTGAGCGTGCGATTGGACAGCGCTCCCTTCGCCGCGAGCGTCCTTACGCTGCACATCGGCGCGGTCACGTGCACCGACACCCTTCGTCGCCTTCTTCGCCCCTTGAGCGCTCCTGTCTGCGGCCTCCGCCAGCCCACTGCTCTTCACAAACGAGATCTTCGCGCCGTCTTTTCGCAACTCGGACACTCCTTTCGCAGCGCCCTTGTGGCCCTTCTTCCCGCCCCGTTGTTTCCCATCCATGCCCTTCGACGATCCGCCCGACTGCGCCTCTGCGCCAACGCGCGCATCCCCGTGCGATTTACCGTCATTTGCCTTTGATTTCTTCTCCTTTCCGCGCCTATCGCCGACAGTGAGGGCATCCGCGCTCGTTGCATCGAGAAATGTCGCCCCTTTTCCCGCCCTCATACCGACGCCAAGCGCAGCCATGTCAACGTCGGCATCGTCTGGCCACTCGGGCGCGCCGAGTCCTAACCACTGCGCACTCATGAGTCACTCCGCGTGCCCTTTCAACATTCGAGGGAGGAGTTGCATCCCACGATCGCTTTTACGCATCCGCCAGTGACGTCCATGTCAAAACACAGCCACGTGCTGCGGTAACCCTCACCCACAGTTCAAATTTTGTTACACCGTTTGTTACGATCGAGATTTTATGCGAAATAAAAAAGAAAAAAAATTGTACGAGCGCCCAGTCACAGCGCCGTTGTATTAAACAGACGCTGCTTCCACTCGTCCGTCTGGAGCGCATCATACTGCGACTTGGTCACCCACAGCAGCGCAAATATGCCATCGCCGAGAACGGGTGGCGCGGGGAAAAGCGTTGCGCCGCCCGCAATCCCCGCTGGCATCGGCATGAAGAACGTCGACGCGCACCCGTCGCCGGCGAAGTCCGCGCCAAACACGTTGAATCCGCTCCACGACGACACGCAGAGATCGTTCGCCAGGTTGATGTTGGGTCCAATGCGGCGATCGTTCGCCAATGTCTGCGCAATCCAGCCGAGATCGCGCTCGATGCCCTCGCCGCGCGCACTCTGGGCGGCCTCGTGAACGCGACGGACGACGTCGGGAAACGGCGCAGACACAATGTCTGCCACTGTGGGACCGCACGCTGAGAAGAGCGCGATGGAACCGCCGGCGTACTCTGCGGGGAGCCGCTTGTGCCGCAAACGTACGTTAACGAAGAACACGTAGCGCGTGGGAGCGGTTGGCGGCAGATTGCGCAGGACGCACGAGATGCGCCACAGCTGCGCCGCAATAACGTCGTTGCTCGTCACAAACTCGCCCGCGCCGAGCCCTTCCGACGCAACGCCCTTTAACCGCTCGAGTTCGCTCCTCGTAAAGTGCACACCGACCGCGCGCTTCGTCATTAGTGGGATGACGGACCAAATCAGCTTCACGATCTTACACAACGAAAACGCGCACAAGCCGTCCGCCGGGGCCGACGCGCCGACAGCGCCGTTGGGCGGAGGGAAGAGCATGAGAGAGGGGCGGTAGAGTGGCTGCGGCTGCAAGATGGCCGGGTCGACGGCGGGCTTTTCGAGATGGAGAATGTGTCGGTACATACCCGCCCACGCGGCGACAAAAGAAAAGTAGATGTGACCGTCCACGAGGGAGTGAACGGTCGTCACGGACACTGCCGAGCCGGAGTCGTCCGATAGCTCCGTGTAGCGCACGTGGCAGATCACGTCGCTCCTCTTCGGTAGTAGAAAGCATTTGCCGAGCCCCAGGGAATCGACGAGGCGCTCGCGTGCGTACGACAAATCCTCCACAGAGATGCCGTCAATCACCGCCTCTTCGAAGGGTATGCCGGCGTCATTCATCACATAGCCACTCTTCGGGCGGTAGTGTGGCACAGTGGCGGCGATGGATGCGTCGTAATCGGGATCGCTGCTCTCGTGCTTGCGGGGATCCCACTTGACGACGCGGCCGGCAAGGTGCGGATAGCGGGGCAGTGCCAACGAGAGGGCAAGTCGCAGCCGCTCGGCATCGAGTTTTGTGCGATACACCCACGCACACTGCACCATATGAAAGGTTTCGCCGCCGAGTTCGTCGACGGGCGAGAAGGGGAAGGTGGGCGCGGGCGTCGCGTCGGCGGCTCCGTTTGGTGCGACCGCTGGCACAGCATCTGTGGAAGGGAGCACCGAGGAGGCATCTCGTGCACGGACATTGTGGGTGCGAAGGACACGGACGCGCGGCATGAGAAGAAAGGCGAAGGTGCGAATTACGTTCTTGTGTTCGATTTCGTTCGGCGGTCACTTCAGCCAACGGTGTTTGATAGTAACGCGAATCCGTCTGTTACTGCATGGCCAAGAAAGCGCGCTCACCACTCTTGAAGATCACATATTTTGCCGACTGTGGCGACGCTCCCATGGAGGGAGACGCGCACGGCATTGCAGCCACTGCGGCTGTTGTCGGCACTATGTTTGCGTGCGTGTCCACTTCCCTCTACGTGGGGCGACTGTACGACGCAGGCCGCCTGCAATCGGCTTGGACACGCGCCGCCATCTACTTGCCTCTGGCCGTCTCGCTGCTGTGCGCACCTGTGGCGCTTCGCGGGCATCCCTTTCGCTCGCTGTTTCTTGCCGGTGGATGCAGCATGTACGCTGTTGCCCTCATGGACTCGATCGTGGTGAGTCCAGCACGTGACGCATCGCATCTGTGTGCTGCCTGCGGTAATGTTGTGTGACTTCCCCTGTATGTGCTCTCTGTGTGAGAGTGTGTGGCTTCTGACCTTTGAGGCGGTGTCGTGTGTCTGTGAATGTGTGCGTGCGCGTGCGCGTGCCTGCGTTTGGTGTTCATACGATCGTGTTGTGTGACTTCTCCCTCAGCGTGTCTCGGTCATACGCGAGTAGGTGTGATCATTGAGGTGTGTCTGTTTGTATTGCATATACTGCACGTTAACTCACTCACATCTTCGTGCAGCTCACGCCTGCTGTGCGTGCGCGACAGTACCACGGGTCGCTTCCAACGCACTTTCTCCACTTTCTCCTCGGCGGTTTTCTCGAGAAGCCCCACACGTCACGTGCTTCGCTCATGGCCCTCATGCTACTCCGCATCGTCGCCCACATTCTCGCCATGAACGTGTTCCTCGTGTTATATCGCGACGTTTTCAGCGGGAGAGTGGCCGTGCCCGTGGACGCCCTTCTACACGGCGTCGCGTTCTCCATCCTTCTTCCCGCCGTCTCCGACATTACCAGCCTCGGCACGGTCGTGTGGTCCGGATGCGCCGTGAAGGAAATGTGGGAGCGTCCCCTCGCCGCGTCGTCCCCGCGGGATTTCTGGTCGCGCCGGTGGGTGTACCTCTCGTCTGGTCTCTCAACACCTCTGATGTGTCTCTGCGTAGTTAGCACATGGCGCATATATTTCACGTTACTGACCCATAATACCCTGTTTTTGCACGTCGCAGGTGGAACATGCTCGTGCGGCACGTCTTCCACGGTACCATTTTCCACGCCGTCCGGCGCTTTTCCGCGCGCGCGCCGACGGGTAATTCTTCTGTGCACAGCGGTGGCGAGAAGGTCGATCTCGGCGCGTCCGGGCAGAGTGATACGATACGCCTTCGCTCACGCGAAATTGGCCGGTCCTCGTCCCTGCCATCTACACCCACAAAGCGACCGTCCGCCGCGACGACGACTGGTCACGGCGACGTTCACGATTCGAGGGTGCACTGGAAGCCCTCGCGCGCGGCAACGTACGCCGGTGGGATGCTTGTCTTTCTCGCAAGCGGGCTCGTGCATGAGCACATCAACTGGGTCGCATTCGGGTCCGCCACCGGCGAAAACCTCCTTTTCTTTGCGATTCACGGCGCCGCGTGCGCGTTGCAAGTGGCCCTCGAGCGGCGCGTGCGGCATTTCAAGGCGCAGTCAACGCACTCGAACGGTGGGCAATCACCCGGTCGGTGGCAGAACCTCGCGCGCTCGCCTCTACGCGGACCGACGGGTGCGTCCGATGCGGCCGATAAGCGCGGTTTTTCTTGTTCTCAGTCTTCTTCGCCGTCCCAACTGTCGGCGATAGATGGAGGCTTGCTGTGGGTTGCCGGACTCCCGCGAGGTGCTCACGTGGCCATGAACGTCGCCTTCTTTGCGGCAACGGCGCCGCTGTTTTTCCTCCCGTACATACGGAGCGGCTTTCTCATGAGCGCATTGGCGTCGCTGCCCGTGCAGTCGCTGACCCTACGCCCGTTCGAGTAACACACCGGTTACCTTGTTACATACCCATTGCTATGGTTGCCTCCTGCCTTTCATAGAAATATATATCACTTTTCTACCTTTTGCAGAAAATTTACCTTTTGTTTACTGAAAAAGGGATTCTTTCAATTCACCAACAGATGGTAGGGACAAACTTGTTTCCCCAATCCATAAACGACTTTTAAAGGACTTTCATATTTCAATAAAACGTGCCTGTATTTGAAACATTAGAGTGCTGATGAAATTATGAAAAAAGTAATACTGTCGTTTTGTCCACTGGACACGCGATTGTTCGCGCGTGCACAACGTGACGCACAAATGAGACACTCTTCTCCTTCGAAACGAGACACGTGCACGCAAAATGCCCGCGCCAGCGAATGGGCCACGCCACTCACTTGTACAAAGTTCGGCGTGGACCTGGCAACAGAAACGGGCGTTTTGCCGCAATGCCGCGTACAGTTGTCGAGGCGACACTCCGTAGTGGGGCTGGGCAGGCCAGGTTGAACCCGTAGGTCGCGGCGCCCGTTCGGACACTTGAATCCAACCCACACTCCCTCGGTTGAGCATATTGTCTGCCATCCCCTGCTCTCCCCATCCGACAAGGGCCATCTGGCCAGTTGTAGCGTCCGATGGCGTCGACACGTGACACGACAGTGGCCCTCCTCGTTCGGCGTGCGTCTCGCCAGGGCAGCGATGTGCGGCTCGGTCGCCATGGGGACGACACGCGAACCGTCCTCACGCCTCAAGACGTGTTGAGAAACATTGAGACGGATAAGACCGAGCTGTGCCGCGCCGCAGAGTCGGTGCGCTGCCTGCAACACCAGTGCACCCGCCTCGTCGAGCGCGTGGCGGAGGTCGTTGGGCCCATTTTGGAGGCTCTTGGCGCCGACATGGACCGCGTGCACCGGAGTGGCGTCGAGAGGAGCCTTTTACGGTTGTCGTCGGCGATTAGGGATGGTTATGCGGTGCTTGAGACCCTTCGTGGGCACGACTACCTGCGCGCGATTCTGAGGAGAGGCTCGCACGCGCGCACGTTCCGCGCCATCAACGCGCAGCTTCGGGACGTGGCACTCGCACTCGACATCGGCATTAACGTACCCGTCGCATTTAATCACGACCACGACGCTGACGACGAGCGCAAAGATAGGGCGGACATTGGCGCACGTCACGCAGAGCTTGTTGCGGCCGCGCGACCCCTGCTGGCCGGCGAGAAGTTCGCCGACGAGCGCCTCCAGTCCGTTGTTGTGCACCTCGATCGCATCGCCTCGGGGAACGACCCGCAGCACGATCAGGGCGACACGCACGCCCCCCCGGGTGCAGCCTGTGTCGACAGCGGCGACGCGTGCGTGTCGGTGCCATTCCACGCGCTTTCCTTCGGCGACGAGATCGGCAGCGGCACGTTCGCGCGCGTCTATCGCGGGGCGTACGACAACTCGGAAGTCGCGGTAAAGCGCATCCACGCGCTCGGCGGGACGGACGACGAGGCGACGCTGACGCTCATTGCGGAGGTACGCCGGCTTGCGGACGTCCGCCACCAGCACGTGTGTGCCGTAATCGGCCTTTGCGCCGAGCCGGGTCGCGTTGCTCTTCTCCTCGAGTATGCGGAGCAGAAGAGCCTGCATGGTGTCCTTCGGTCGGATGCGGACATCTCGTGGGCGTTGCGGTGGCGCATGGTGTCTGAGGCAGCGCGCGGCGTGGCGCACCTGCACGGGCTCAAGCCGACTCCCATCGTGCACGGAGCCATCAAGGTAGAGTGTCGTGGTGTGTGCGTGCGTGTGCGTGCACGCGCCTCGTGAGCTTACACATTTACCGCATCCCTCAAAACACGCCACTTCCACATCGCGTGCAAGCATCCCATACATACGCCACCTCCATTACACGTGCGACCAAATCACGTACGGCACTCACCACTCACACCATCGCAGACCACAAATCTCCTGGTGGATCGGGGGTGGCGCGTCAAAGTGGCCGACTTTGGGCTCTCCAGCGTCTTCTCCGCCATTGCCGCCACGTTGCCGTCGTCGTCGTCGTCGGGGCAGCAAGCGCCGCAGTTCCCGTGGGCCGCACCCGAACTCCTCCGTTCGCAAGCGGATGCGAAGGCAACCACAAAGTCGGACGCCTACAGCTTTGGTTTTGTTCTCTGCGAAGTGGCCGCGCGAAAGACGGCGTGGGAGGGCGACATACCCGCGCGCATTGTCTCGCGCGTGTTGGCGGGAGAGAGGCCGGACCTTCCTGAGGACAGCCCGGTGGAAGTGACGAGTCTTGCGTGCGCCTGCTGGGGCGAAGAGCCCTCGGGACGCCCCACTTTTACCGAGATTGCGGAGAAAGCGGCGACGCAGGTGACGGCGCGGCCACCAAGCGCCGGATCCCGGATACCCGTGTCTCCGAGCCGTCCGGAAGCGTTGGCGCTCGACGCGAAGGGGCCTTTCCTCGGTGCGAGCGGAGCTTCCGGGGCGCTGACGGGGGACCGCATTTCCAACGCAAACGTTCGGCGCTTCTGGTGCTCTCAGTGGGGCGCAAAGGACAGCAAGGTCGATGTGGAGCCTTTCGTGCGCCGCGTTGCCGCCGAAGTGCCCGCACTCGACGACGCAACGCAGCGCGCCTTCCTTACGGGCGCCCTGGACCCCGAGGGGCGCGGTCACGTGACGGCGCAGCACCTGGACGCGCTGACGGGCGGGGCGCACGCGGGAGAGCCGCTGGAGGCGGTGATGTCTCAGTTTGCGCCGTGCGAGAGCACCATTTTCAAGCGGGCGCTCGACGCATTCCACAAGCATCCGTTCGACCTCCGCGCCGCGCAGGAGCGGTTCGAGATGGTGCTGGGCGACGTGTCTGCGCCGAGCGACGAAAAGGTCCGGTCGCACCTCTACCTCTCGCGACTGTACTCGAACGGGTGGGGAGGTAAGATGGACGAAGAAGCGTCGCGCGCACACGGCGAGGCCGCTGCGCAGGTGTCGCCGGCAATTGCCGCACACGGGCGCGCCGTCGAGTTGGCACCGGACGACGTGCCGCTGGTGCTAGTGTACGAGCGCGCAGTGCGTCTGCTGTACGGCGTGGGAGTGGCGGCCGACCCGCCGGCGGCTGCGTCGCTCCTGTTCAAGGGGGCCGCGAGGGGATGCGCAAGCAGCCAACTCGGCGCGGGCGTGTGCTCGGAGCACGGCCTCGGCACGACCCGTGACGAGACGGCAGCGGCTTCGTGGTATTCGCGCGCGGCGACGCAAGGCCATCCGAGCGGGATGTTCAAATTGGCGGTTTGTTATGTCAACGGGCACGGCGTTCCTCGCAACCCGCGGGAGGCGTTTGCGTGGTACAAGCGGGCGGCGGAGAGGCACCGCGCAAAGGCCATGCGTAACCTTGCCGCGTGTTACGAGAAGGGCGTCGGGACGGGCAAGGACCTCGGGGCGGCGCTCGAGTGGTACATGCGCGCGGGAAACCAAGAGGACGCGCCGTCGCAGTTCCGCCTGGCTGTACTGCTACTCCGGAGCGGCGGATCGAAGAACGAGCGCGAGGGAATGCTGTGGATGCGAAGGGCCGCAGAAAACGGCGTCGCTCCCGCCATGTTCCGCCTTGCCGGGTGTTACGCCGTCGGCAGCAATATGCTTGAACGGGACGAAGACCTCGCCGCCGAGTGGTACCTCCGCGCAGCCGAGAGCGGACACGCCGAAGCCCAGCTCAAGATTGCCGCGTGTTACGAGGAAGGCGCCGGCGTGCCGCGTGACGACGAGGCGGCAGCCGCGTGGTACTATGCGGCCGCCAAGCAGGGCATCGCAGAGGCGCAGTACTGCATCGGCGATTGTTTCGCGAGGGGTGTCGGCGTGCGTACGGACGCTGCCGAGGGCATGGAGTGGATGCGGCGCGCGGCCGTGCAGGGTCACGCGCCGGCGCAGTATCGTCTGGGACAGTGCTACGCGACGGGCACGGGCGTCGAGCGTGACCACGGCGCCGCGCTCGAGTGGAGCCTCCGGGCAGCGCGGCAGGGGCACACGGACGCCATGTTCTATGTGGGACAGATTTACAACGGCGGGAAATTGGGCGCATCGATGGACCGCAAGCGCGCTGTCGAGTGGTTTAAGAAGGCGGCGGCGCAGGGACACGACGGGGCCATAGTGCTGCTGCGGGACCTGACAAGGTCGTAGGAGTGACGTGTGCGTTGCGGTGACGTCGCTTCGCCATACAGCGCTTGCTTGAGCTCTGCTGTACGAGCGCACTGTTACGAAGACACACAGACAATAGATTACAATCCAGTGAAGGTTGCGCCAAGTTAGTACGTTTAGAGATCCGCGTAACGCCACACGCGCCCACAGGCAACACACACACGCGCAACGCGAGCTGACAGCACATCCCACCCACACACCCGCACACGCACGCACACACACACACGCCACGCCGCAAAGCGATGCAGCACACGCAAAACTACTGCGGAGATGTCTCGACAGTGCCTACGCGTCGTCATCGATCATGGCCGTGTCGTCCACACTCGACTCGCGCAAGGACGACCGCGCGTGCTCGTGACCCTCCGGCCTAAAAAAAACACACGTGACCATCAGCAAGCATACACAGAAAAACATCGAGCTTCAACACACAAGAGGGGTTACACAGCACAAGCGGCGAACAAGGCGTCAAAAATCAGACCGACATGCGACAACACAACGTCACGCGGCCGCACGTGACGGGGCAGACACCCACCGCGCAGGGACCAAAATGCACCCGAGGAAGTCCTCGAATGTCGAGTGGGTCTTGTGAAAGTTGATGACCTCCTCAAGGTACGTGTTGCGCTGCTCATAGGTGCGGCCAGAAGGACAACAGACGCAGTTAAGGGGCACATTAGACGCGCGTTTGTGTAAGGACTTGTGCGAGCAGTTGCATCATGAGCACGAGCAAGTGACTCTGATGCCCCGCGCGCGCTTGTGCGTGTGCGTGTGCGTGCGCGTGTGTGTGTGGTGTGTGTGTGTGTGTGTGTGTGTGTGTGTGTGTGTGTGTGTGTGTGTGTGTGTGTGTGTGTGTGTGTGTGTGTGTGTGTGTGTGTGTGTGTGTGTGTGTGGTGTGTGTGTGTGTG
>CALSCQ010002434.1:0-23930 GCA_943704525.1 Pigoraptor vietnamica | reverse complement strand
GGGGGGGGCACCAGTTTCGATTATACCCGCGTGCCCAAGCAATCTACGTGAGAGAGAGGTGACAGAGACCGTGCGAGAGAAATAAAAACCAATTATGGACGCGAGCCCAGTGACTTCGGTCGCGAGTGACGACAGGGGAGAAAGACACCGAAAATGACGTACCCCATGTGAAATATGACGAGGAATCGCCTTTAAACGTGTATGTCTGTGGCACGGGCTGCGAAGACACACGGAGCAAAGATATCGCCTTGACAACAGACACGATTTGATCCGAGCCCAAAACGTCTTGGTCCATCAGGCGGATCTGGAATTGGAGGGAACTGAACTGCAGTGGCGGAGATTAAAAGTCAGCCTCTCCGATAGAACATGGTTCCCCTGCGTGCAAACCTCAAGCACGTTGCAGGCGCAACCACGTGCACGCCCAGAACACACACACGCACGAAACAAAGACAGCCACGCACACATACAAACGCACGCGCACACGCACGTGCATCCAAACCTTATATGATCCTGCGAAATTCATGGACTCCGAAAAGCTGCCGAAGTCAACAAACGACGGCGCATCTTGCGTTTTGTCACCGGTCTTCGTCGTGCCGCAGTTTCGCCCAGTGCGAGTGACCTCATTGTCATTACTGTCTGTTTCCGTATACTCTACGCACATGCGCACACACACGCAGCACGTCAGCTTAGCAGGTGCGTGAATTCGGACACCGCATCGTGACGCACCGTACGTGCTGTAGTCCATGCACAGCTCGGGCCAGACGTCGCAGTTTGAGGTAGCGTCACAGTAGCTGCCGGAGTCCACGACTTGGTGCGGGTTCGTCAGCGTGTTGATCCTCACAACGACAGTGCCGCCACTTTGAGCCTGCGTGCATGGGAGCCATGAATATGCTGTGAAAAGGCTGCACTGGCCCGCACTGCAGTGAGCACAAAACACACCACGGCAGGAATCGTGAGGAGCCCAAGCACGGCCATCACCGCGGCAAAACGAAGCAGGACGCCCATTTTCCCCGCGGGGTTCCTCGCCACTGGTAAGAATGGGCCTCGTGTCGGTTTGAACTTGCACGGCGTGTGCCGAGTTGGTGCGACGCGGACAGTTGGCGTGGCTGATTTTCCGCGAAAACCGCACTCCATAAATGGAAATATTGTGATCCATTAGATACTACATATGTCTTCTCGCTGGTAGAAGATTCCATTTATGGAACGGCCCTCGGATAGGTGGTGCCGCGGTGAGCCTTTGCCAGGGGCCCCTTTTGCTCACACAACCTGCTCGACACAAAAAGTGCCCGTGACCAGCACGGCCCCCTTCAAGAAGTAGCCTGGTCGTCGCGGTCCGCCCCGCGCGGTCCCGGTCGATCGGCGCTTTGCGGCAACCGTACGTGGCCTTCGTATCCATCAGCAACGCCAATGCGGAGGTGCCCCTGCCGCACGGGCGCACGCGCGTCGGTCTCAAAGTGCGGCGACGACCCCGTACCCCCCTCGCGGATCATGTTCCCTCCCTCTGTGCTTCCGCTCGCATACCCGTCGTCCAGCGGCGGCATAGGGCGGGCACGTAGCGCAGCAACCGCTTCGTCCACAGGCCATCCGACGGGGTCGAAGTCCTCAAGCGTCGAGAGCACGTGACTCATGGAGGGCCTTTGAGCACGGTCGTCGCCCCACGCGGCGGCCATCAGCAGAGCCCACGGCTCAGGGCAGTGCGGCGGCACATGGGGGCGCATGCGGTCCTCCTTGACGAGCCGAATGATGTCCTGCCGCGTGTGCTCGTGCCGCCCCTCCGCATACGGCAGCCGCCGGCACAGCAGTTCCCACAAGACAATCCCTGCGTGTTGAGTGTGTGCGAGGCGAAATGTGTGCGTGTTAGTGTTGTGCGTTAATGTGCTGAAAGTGATAGTGCACGCCGGGCGAGAGTGCGTGTCTCTGCGTGCGCGGGCGAGTGTGCACGTGTGTCTAGAAGAGCGCGGTGGCATGGGTGAAATTTTGTTGGCACGCGAGCTGCAAGATGTAAGGACGATCCACTCACCGAAGCTGTACACGTCGGCCTTGTCGCCCTCAAAAGACTTGCCGCTCAGCACCTCGGGTGCCATCCTGCCTCAGCGTACGGAATGAATGAGCTTTCAGTACGAGCACTTCAAGCGCAGATGGATCCACAACACTCCCAGTGATAACTCTCACCACCGCAGTGTTCCCGTGCGCCCAACGTCGAGTTTGCCACTTGCGCGCTTGAATTCGGCGAGACCAAAGTCGCCCACCTGAGAGAACGAAGGCCAGCCGTTCGCAAGGCATGACTGCAAGATGGCGCAGAAGGGGGAACTGAAGTCGTACCTTCACGCGCATGGCCTCATCAACGAACAGATTGAGGCTCTTGAGGTCGAGGTGGTCTGCGAGGGACAGTGATCAGCGCGAAGGCAATAGCGCAGCTTTGCACGCAGCCAACACAGATTCGGCGGCACGGCTTTAATTGGGGTTGCCTGATTAACGCCGCGGCACTCACATATGGGCGGATTCGACGCATGCAAGTAGGCAAGTCCGCGTGCGGCGTCGGTTGCTGCATGCCGGTCATAGAAGAGTGTGAGCATACGCACATTGCAAGGGCGGGGGAGCGATGCGTGCAGAAAGCGCGGCAGGTGGCCCACCCATGGAGACGCGCAGGCGCCAGTCCATTCCGATCTGCGGGTTGCTGTAGACGTCGTAGAGGCTGCCGCGCGCCATCAGCTCAACCACAATGGCGAGTTCGGGGTCTGCGGAGACAGAGGACTCAGCTCGCGGCACAGGGGCACACGACTTCCTATTGGCAACCGAGCTCACACTGCACACTGGCGGCGAGAAGCATGACGATGTTCGGATGGCGGAGTGCGCTCATCGTGCGCACTTCCTGCGTCATCACAAGGAAACACAGAGAACTTGAGCATTCGGAATGCATGAACCAAGGACGGCATACTCGAAGCACACGCGCCTTCATGAAGCCGGCTACCGCGGGCTTGAATACGTCCGACGGAATCTGAGCGCGCCCGCCTAGCACGCGCGCACCATGTCCCTTTCCGTCGGGTTCCTCTTCCTCGCCCATCGGCTCGAACACAAGGCTGCTCGCGAATGCATCCGCGCGGCCGGGGGCACTGGTGCGCTTGACGGGAGCCACTTCCACGCCCTTGATGCAGAGCGTCTTGATCGCCACGTGGGACCCGCGGAAGGAGCCCTGTGAACGGACGGGTGATGTCGTATGAGGCTCGCGGGCCGGCAGCGCGCGCGTAAGCAGTCGCACACGAAACACAGCGAGGCACACGCATGCACACGTAATATACATTGTCGGTGGACCCACCAGGTACACGGTGCTGTACGACCCCTGCATGCGCAAAGGTTGAATGTTATAAATAACGTGTCATATGCCGCAACAGAACACGACTTCGCACACAGGGGCCTACTCACCCGCCCAATCTGCGAGATGAACGTGAGCTCGCGGAATTCGACCTCGTACTTCCGTGCGTTGCGCTCCATCAGCGCTTTCTTGCGCCAGTAGAGCACACCCAGCGTAACAGCAGCCGTTACAACGGCGCACGGGATGACCGCAGCGAACACGGCGACTGAAATGGAGCCTGCGATTATACAGACCAATAAGCGACGACGGCAGACGACCCCTCCCCCAAGTTCACGCTTTTCAAACGGATGCACAGCTAGATGACATCATCAGGATAGTGCGCACGCGCAATCACATCAGAGAAAGTCTCTTGCGAAGTGACACGATCAGTGCTTGAGAGTGAGGCTAAACACAAATTCACGCAAGTAAACGCACAGTGCGAACGCCATAAAATCGCCAATGTGACGCAACGTCAAGAATCCACGCACGTGAACGCACAGTGCGAACGCCATAAAATCGCCAATGTGACGCGACGTCAAGAATCCACGCACGTAAACGCACAGTGCGAACGCCATGAAGTCGCCAATGTAACGCGACGTCAAGATGGACGTACCTGAGCCTTCGGAGAAGGCTTGGCACGCGAGCACAGTTTGCCCGTTGACAACAACCGACGCCTCCAACATTGGCCAAACGCACGGCGTCACCGTGACGGGGGCGGCATCAAGAAACACGGTGCGGTCGTACAGCGGTGTTCCCGAACCCACCACGAGTGCGTACGTTCCCGACGGCGCAAACACGCGGACGTCAGAGAACGGCACATCGGGCGTGAGCACCGCCGCCTCCGTGTTGCCCTGCAGCGCGGCACCCGTGGCGGGCACAGCAGCGCCGGGGGTTCTCAGGCTCAGCTCGATGATAAGCACGCGCGACGAGAGCGGCACTACGGGACGACCGTAGGCGTCGACGGCAGACACGCTGATCGGCGGGAGAGTGCCACCGCTCGCGACTGAAAAGGGGCCTCGTGTGGAGGGCGCGATCGAAATCGAAACGGGAGGGCTTGTGACAGAAGCGCCCTCCGTAAAGGCGCAGCCGGCGATGTTGGCCCCGAAGAGCAGTGGACGAGCCACGTCCGCGGAATAAATGTCGCTCCCAAACGACGCCGTGTTCGCGGCGAACGTTGAGTTGTTGATGGACATGGCCGATGGACCGGCCGCGGGGGCGTAGAGAATGGCACCGCCGGTGCCCAGGTCACCATCCAACACCACATTGTTGCCGAACCGACAGCCCGTGACATGCGCGGCCGCGTTGTCCCGGACGTTCAGCGCCCCACCACCCGACTGCGCCACGTTGCCCACAAACACAGAGTCCGAGAAGGTGGCCTGGGCGCTCGTCATCACCGTCACCGCACCCCCCGCACCCCCCGCGCCCGCCGACTTCCGCCCCTGATTCGCATCAAACATGCACCGCGTCACCGCGAGGCGCGTCGAGTCCATCGCCACAATCGCACCGCCACCGTAGGCCGTCTCCGAGCACGTGTTGTTGCGGAAGACCGTGTCCGTGACGCGCGCCTCGGCCGTGTCCCACAGCATCAGCGCCGACTCGCGGTAATTGTTGGCGACGATCGACGAGGAGATCTCAGCGACCGCCACGCCGTCACACAGGACGGCCGACACCCACGTCACGCCCCAGCTGTTTGTGAAGTTCACGCGCGCAAAATATCCGTTCGAATCAGACACGTACACGCACGCCGCATACGATAGCAGCGCCGCGTTTCCGTCGCACGTCGAGTCGCTCATGTGCAGCGTGGACGTGTACCACACATTGATGGCGGAGCGCCGCCCGTAATTGTAATCCACACGCACGCGGTCGATCAAAGCAGCGGATCCCCGCTGCACGTGCGCGCACCCGCTGTCCCGGACGCCGTTGTTCCACCGGCATGTCGAGTCGCTGAACTGCATGTGCGCATTGAGGGCCAGCATGAAACCGGCGCCCTTTTCGCTGGCGTAGTTACGCTCGATAACGCAGCCGCGAGCAACGACCGCACTTTCCTCGCCGTAGAAGAGGCCACCGGAGCCACCGAGCACGGCGTTCTGGGAGGCATGCACGCCGTCGAACAGCGCTGAGGACCCAATCGCCCATACGCCGGCACCCTGGTCGTTCACTGTGTTGGAATCAATCGCAACGCCGCGGAACGACGCGTTGGCGGCCGTGGTGACATGCGCACAGCCACCGGTGCGCGCTCTGTTGGCGCTGCACAGGCCGGCGACCATGTCCAGACACGCGCCATTGGACAGAAAAAACCCCGCGCCGTTCGTGGCCTTATTGCTGACGATGGCACTCGAAACGACAGACAGAGTCCCTCCGTTCGCCGCCAGCGCACCGCCTGTCGCCGCCTTGTTGTTCCCAAAGTGTGAGTCGGTCACAGTGCCCTCCGCTCCGCCCGCGAGGACCACGGCGCCACCCGCGTCCACCGCAGCGTTCCCACTGAACACGCATGTCTCCAGGGTCACCGACGCAGACGCACCCGTCACGTGCACACCGCCGCCGTTGTTCGTTGCGCTGTTGTTGCTGAATGCGCATCCAGTGCATCTAAAGTGCGCATCGCTCACTCGAACCGCACCTCCATTCGCAGCGCCCGCGTTACCCACAAACAACGACCCCACAGCCGTCGCATTCGCTCCGTCCGACACGCGCAGCGCCGAGCCAGCGCAGTTCGAGAAGGTCAGATTCGTAAAAACCACGACGACAGACGCACCGCCGGAGATGTCGAGTCCCGCACTCGCAGCGCCATTTGCGCACGCAACAGTTGCACTTCCGTCGCCAGCACTGACGAGTGAGAGCGCAAAAGTCACTGCCACACCCGTATTGAGCACGTGCACACCCGCGTGCAGCACAATAGTGGGTGCGCTAGAACCGCCGGTGACCTGCGCCGCAGCGACGGCCGCAGCGAGGGACGCGAGGGGATGCGTTGCGTTGCCGCGACCGTCCGCGTCCACACCGCCCGAAGAGGGTGTGGCCACGTGGAGCACTTGCGGCTGCGGGGGTGCGCATGTCGTGGGAACGGCGTGAAAGCACAGCAGTGCCACGACGAGTGTCACCGAGGCGGCCATTTTACAACGTGCGGGTCACGTGACAGTTGGCGCGCGGGGCACTCTGAGCAGGCCGAATCACTCTCGCGTATGCCACCTGTTGTTATAAGCAGGGCGCACCGCGTTCGCTGCCAGCACGGTCACTTCTTCGCTGCCAGTGCCGCCCACGGGCTGCGGGCTCGGCTGAGCACGGCCCCCGCCGCCAGCCGGCGGCCGGCGGATCGGCGGCGCCGGCGTCGCCGGCCGCCGGACGGCGGCGGTCGGCCGGGAGCCGGCGCACCGAGCCCACGGTGGATACAGAGGTCGACTGCAACCGGCGCATACGCGACTGCCCGGATGCGACACGCGCACATGGTCGCACGCCGGGGCAGCAGCCACTCTGGAACTCGAGAAGTCGTCAACTCGGACACGAACATGCCGGGGAACGGGTGGGGGCATGCAATTTTTAGCCACCTGGTGTGCTCTGATTGGACAATACGTTGTCCAGTGGGGTAACCGCAGCCGAAGTTGACGCGCCGCCACATAGCCGGGTTGCTCGCAGTTGCTCTGCGTCGAGCGGGCACAACACACACGCACCCCACTTTACTCGAAGTCCCACAGCTACGTTCGCTGAGCGCTGTGATATTCAGTGACGTTGCCGCCAGCCCACTGCCGGCCAACGGAAATGGCGACACGTCACGTGACTCGGTCTGCCGCCATTGCAATCGCGCTGTCAGTTTGGGCGCACACCGTCTTTATCGTGCGTGCACAGGTGCTCCACGTGGCCACACCCTCTTCGGGCGGTGTGGACGCGGACGGTCGCGGCAACGCAACGCATCCCCTCGCGTCCCTCGCTGCGGCCGTCGCTGCGGCGCAGGTCACCGGCGGTTCTAGCGCACCCACTATTGTGCTGCATGCGGGTGTGCACGTGCTCGATGCGGGTGTGGCAGTGACTTTTGCGCTCTCACTCGCCAGTGCTGGCGACGGAAGTGCAACTGTTGCGTGCGCAAATGGCGCTGCGGGTGCGGGACTCGACATCTCCGGCGGTGCGTCTGTCGTCGTGGTTTTTACGAATCTGACCTTCTCGAACTGCGCTGGCTCGGCGCTGTGCGTGTCGGGCGGAGCGAATGCGACGGCGGTGGGGTCGTTGTTTGTGGGTAACGCGGGCGCTGCGAAGGGGGGTGCGGTTCGAGTGAGCGATGCGCACTTTAGATGCACTGGATGCGCATTCAGCAACAACAGCGCAACGAACAACGGCGGCGGTGTGCACGTGACGGGTGCGTCTGCGTCGGTGACCCTGGAGGCATGCGTGTTCAGTGGGAACGCTGCGGTGGACGCGGGTGGCGCAGTGGTCCTCTCGGGCGGAGCGGAGGGCACTGTGACCGACTCACACTTTGAGAACAACACGGCGGCGACGGGCGGTGCGCTGGCCGTTAGCGGCGGAGGGTCCGTGTCGCTGTCGCAATGCGACTTCACAGGAAACGCAGCCCTCAGCGGCGGTGCGATGGCTGTGTCGGGGTACAGCCGCGCCGACGTGTTCGCGTCCCGTTGCGCGCGCAATTCCGCGAAACAGACCGGCGGGTGCGCGTCCGTCACCTCTGACGGACATTTCGCCGTCGACCAATCAGGCATCGACGGCAACACGGCGGTTGACGCCGGCGGTGGTGTGTATGCGCTCCTGTCCGCGTTTGTGTCGGTGGAGCGTACGAATTTGACGGCGAATTCGGCGACGGCTGGCTGGGGCGGTGCGTTGTCCTTGCAGGACGCAGGGCGGGTCGCCTTGCACGGGAGCGTTCTCGAGGACTCGAAAGTGCTCGACTTTGGGGGAGCCCTGTATGTGACAGGCGCAGCGTCGAATGTCTCAGTGACGGACTGCGTGTGCCGTGGGAATTACGCGGGGTTCACTGGGGGCTGCCTGTTTGCGACGCTGGCGGCGACCGTGGTGGTGCGCGGGTGCGTGGTGACCGGCAACACCGGGTATGAGTCAGGCGGGGGCTTCGGCGCTCGTGGGAGTGCGCACGTCCTGTTCGCGGACTCGGAATGTACGGACAACCTCGCCGCGACATACTATGGTGGATGCATCCACGCTGAGGGCGGCGGGCGCTTGACTGTCGAGCGCAGCCTCATCGCGCGCAATTCGGGCTCGGTCGCCGCCATCCAGGCGTGGGCCGAAGTGAACGTCACTCAGACTGTAATTCGCGACCATGTCGGCCTGAAAGTCGTCGCCGGATCGGACGACGGCCGTCTGCGTATGTGCGACTCGCGTTTCGTAAACAACACGTCGATGGGGCCCGCCAAAGCGCCCATATTTTTCGACACCGCCTCGGTGCTCGAGGCGTTTCGTTGCGTGTTTGAGAACAACACGGCCGCGCCGTCCGCTTCGCGTGGTGGTGTGCTGCTCGTAACGGATTCCGCTTCGGCATATTTGAGCGAGTGCACGCTGCGGAGTAACAGCGCAGGGGTTGGTGGCGGCGCCGTTTCGGTTACTTCGCAGGGCCGCCTCGAGGTGAGCGCGTCCGCATTCATCGCCAACGTGGTGCGCGACGTGGACGGCGGCGAAGGGGGCGCCGTTCTCCTCGACCCGTCGTCAGGCGCATCCGCGAAGCTGCGGGACACGGCCTTCGTTGGCAATGTAGCCAAGCTTGGAAGTGCGTGCTTTTCGACGCAGACGCAATCGTACTTTGTCGTCGGCCGTGACATTGTGAACTGCACCTTTGCCTCTCGACCGGGTACGGCGGACGCGCTTACGTCGGCCGTGGCTACGCCGCCGCGATCTATCGGCGTGTCGCTTGCGTCGAGTGGACCCGTTGTCGTTACGAGCGGCGGGCTTTTGCCGACCGTCAGCGTCGTCGCACTGGACGCATACGGCCAGTGGACAGCGACCGATCCGTACCACGTGCTCCTCATCAATATGGAGGCGCGCCCACTGTCGCCGCTCGGGCGCGGCAATGCGTTGGCGCCGCGCGTGCGCCTCCAGGGACTGACGAAGAAGGCCGTCCTGCACTCGACCGCGCAGTTCCCGTCCGTGCGCATCTTCGCAGATCCCGGCACGTACACTGTGGCGCTCATCTCTGCCTCGCCGTTCTTTCGTACGTCGAACATATCGGCTTCGTTCGTCGCAACTGTGCTACCATGCGGAAAGGGCTTCTACACAAGTGCCGAAACGATCGATGGGACGAGCTACCCTATTTGTGTGGAGTTGTCGTCAGCAGGTGGGTTCCTGGGAAATGGTCTTGTGAGAAAAGGAAAGAGGGGGAGGACCACCCGGGGTTTGTATGTAACTTTAACAGCCTCGGCATGCAGCGCACACGTCGTCGGCTGTGTTTGCGGTCATTCCCGCGGCCGTTGTTGCTGTCGCTGCTTTTGGTGCCGTCATGTACTGGCGAAAGAAGAAAGCGATCGAGCGCGAGGAGCGCAACTACGAGGTCGATTTCCGTGAGCTCTCGTTCCAGACACTCCTCGGACAGGTTTGTATTGGCCTTTTTAACTCTTGTGACCATACTGTACATTGTATGTAGTGCCCATGCATCGTTTTCGCCGACAGGGTCTGTGCGTGTTGTGACGTCGACTTATCTGTGTTTGCTTGGGTGCAGGGAACGTACGGCAAAGTGTACCTGGTGAGTATGTCAATTGCGCACTCGGCTTTATCCCACATCGGCGAACTAACGGTACCACCGCAGGGCTCCTTCCGCGGGTCCCACGTGGCGATCAAGACGCTCTGCATCAAGGGCGTGGAAGTGGCGCCAGTCAAGCGCATGGGTGCGCGTGGCCGCGTGGACGCCATCGCAAGCAGCCTCCTCTTCGAGCCAATCGCCGATGGAGGGGACAGAAACGCGAAGGGCAAGGCATTAACTGTCGCTAAGCCGCCGCCCGCGAAGATACCCTCGGACGTATTCAAGCCCGCGGTCGCCGGCTTCATGAAGGTGTGTGCTTTGAGTGTGGTGTGACATTAGATATCTTTGATTGCGCATTCCAAATGCTCAAGTTCATTGTTTCCCTGTGATGGCGCAGGAGGTGCGTACGATGAGCGCACTCCGCCATCCGAACATCGTCATGCTTCTCGCCGCGAGTGTGCAGTGTGAGTGGTAGTCGCTCTTCAGTTCCACACTCAAACCTCTGTGCCTGTGTGCGCCGCATGCTGAGTATGGCTTCTCCGTCCGCAGACCCCGAACTCGCCATTGTTGTTGAGCTGATGGCGCGCGGCAGCCTCTACGACGTCTACAGCAACCCGCAGATTGGAATGGACTGGCGTCTGCGTGTTGAAATGGGTTAGTGGGCTAACACATAGGCGCAATTGCACCCGTTTCAATCCCTGTGCACGCGTCAAACCAAGTGTGCGCACATTGCAAGCGAGGGTTGGCTGTGCGGGTGACAATTCCCAACCCCAACAGCGACGGATGCCGCGCGAGGGCTCGCCTACTTGCACGCATCCAACCCGCCCATATGTGAGTAAGATGATGGCCAGTGGGACGTCACATGTGCCCCGGGTTGCAGTGATCTCATTTTGTCTGCCGTGTTGATCCATTTCCACAGACCACCTCGATCTCAAGAGCCTCAATTTGTTTGTCGACGAAGCCATGCGCGTGAAGGTGCGTGCTTATGCGAAATCTACGCATGCCAGGGGAGCGTCCTTCACTGCATAATTCCCTCGAAGTGATCTAAAATGACCCTCTAAATATGGTTCAGGTCGGCGATTTTGGATTGGCAGAATTCAAGCGCGGAAGAAAGCTTGACGTGGGCCGCACGGGGACGCTGCTGTGGTGCGTTGCGACTGCTCGCGTCAACCGAGAGCACTTGTGCACTCACAATGGCGCGCAATATCATCGTCTTACTCTTTGGCCCACTGCGGAGTAGGCGTATATACTCATGCCAGCAACCCTGTCCATTGGACCGCAGGATGGCGCCGGAGGTCGTGCGCAAAGTCCCATTCGAAGGCGAAAAGGCGGACGCCTACAGCTTCGGTGGGTCCAGAAGAATTTGCGATGGTCTGGCGATGCCACGCAGCGAGCTATTAAGCGTGCGGCGCTGCGGTTGACTGCTGCCGTTACGCACTGTTTGTGACCGTCGCTGTTTCCCATGCAGGCGTCATTCTGTGGGAGTTGCTCTGCCGGCGCCTCCCGCACACGGATCTCTCGCGCGAGGACATTATCCGCCTCGTTTCCCACTACCGCCTGCGCCCGCCGACACCCGCGAATTGTCCAGAGCCGTGGGCGGCGCTGATGGTGGCCGCGTGGAACGAAGATCCCGCCCTGCGCCCCTCGTTCGCGCGCATACTGGACCTGCTCGGTGTGTTCGTGGAGCTCGCATCGGAGTGGGACGGTCGGACCAAGAGCACTCCCGCGGGTTGTGACGATAGTTACCCCGGCACGGAGATGGGGCTGTCGCAATACGATAGTGAGCCCATCGCATCGTATTCGGATTTGCACGCACGGTTGCCGGCGCCGCCCGCCCCTCCCGTCAGTCTCGTGCAAGGACAACGCGTCCCGCCCGTTGGACAGTCCGACTGAGGACATCACTGGCAGACTGGTGCTCTTCTATAGCATAAACCTGCGCAGCGCAGTGTTGTTTCTCAGTTAGCGCACCTGACCGAAATTTGCCCTGCGACTGTGTCCCGAACGTGGCCCGCGATCCGACGGACACCTTCATCCGCCAGTTCAGTTCATGGCCCCAATGTGTTTGCCACGGCCACAATAATGTTATAACAATCGCCCTCTCTATTCGTAACAGCGCACCGCGAGGTGGCTGAGAATTTCCACACACCCTACCGGTCGGTTCCAGGTGACAAAACTGAGAATCTCTGAAACGTCGCTTGACTTGCCGAAATGGCTGGCGCAATAACCCGCTGGGCCATTTTCGCCTGTCCACCGCGTCACGCGACACACAACATAAAGTGCTCGGTTGTGGCGCGTTCATCCATCAAGTCAATACATTTAATTAGTGCGACGAGAACTGGCGCGACAACGGTCGCAAGTCAGTCGCGATGCTGTTCGAGCGCGAAGGGCTGCGCGACTGCCCACGTGACTGCGCGCGCGATTCGACGCTCAGCACGCGTCGGTCCGGCGACACACCCGGTGCGTCGTCGTCTTCCATGAGCGCCGTGAGACCGCGCGGCGGGGGCGAGCCCATCGGGGGCACAGGAGACGGCGACGCGGCGGACGACGTCTGCGACGCCGTTTGCCCAAGCACCGCCGACATGCGCCTCATTGACGAGACGCTCGCAGCGCGCGATGCGATGAGACTGGCCAGCTCAGGCGAGTTGGACATGTCCCCGAGCATCGCCTTCTGCTCGGCGGCGCCGATGGTGGACGCGCGCACGCGGTCGAATTCGGCCTGCGCCTTCTGCAGCAGACGCTCCGCCCCGCGAGAGAGCTTCGGTGCCACGACGGCGGGTTGCGCGAGGACAGTGGCTGCGTGCGAGGACGAGATCTCGTGAGTGTGCCGCTTACAAGGTAAAAGGTACATGCTGACTAGCGTCTACGCATCATCGCAAACGAGGGAATCACGATATGCAACACAGGTAAGAAATAGAGCAGTGCACGGCCGAGCACCGAACAACCGGCACAAGCAATGCAGCACTCACCGAGACTGTCCTCCTCAACCGCCGGTCGCTCCCTCATGGCCTCGACGACCATTTCCACTGTCACCGACTTCTTCGCGCCCGTTACTCGCGTGGCGGCCATCTTCCGACGCGCCCGCTGCAGCGCGCTCTCCTTATACGGCGCGCGGTAGCCGGGTGCCGTCGCCAGCTCCGCGAGCGTCGAGGCGAGAGCGTGCACAACAATCTGCGTGGACGTCGCGCCAGTCTGCGATAGCGGTGCCGAGAGAGCGCTCAAGGGCGTCTGTGGTGCCACCGATGCGCGACGGTCGGCTGCCGAAGGGACCTGCGACGTGCGCCGGTTCGGGGGCAGCTGGGATCCCCGCCTGTCCCCAGTGGCCGGTGCTTGCGACGTGCGGCGGTTGGCGGGCGGCGGAAGTTGCGACCCCCTGCGGTCGCCCGTGGGCAATTGCGACGTTCGCCTCGCACCCGCCGGCGGCGGCAGTTGAGAAGCGCGCCTATCGCCGGGTAATTGGGGCGCGCGCCTGTCGCCAGGCAATTGGGACGCGCGCCTGTCGCCAGGCAATTGGGACGCGCGCCTATCGCCGGGCAATTGGGAGGCACGACGGTCGCCCGGTAGTTGCGACGCACGACGGTCCCCTGGTAGCTGAGAGGCACGCCTGTCTGGTGCAACAACCGTCAGCGCGAGCGACGCGCGCCGTGGGGGCGGTAGCTGTCCCTGCGACGCTTGCCGGTTCGCCGCGGCCACCTGCGCGCGCGTCTTGCTGAGCGCCTTCGCGGCCGTGCGGGATGCCAGCGAGTCCTGCATCTGCCGCTTGAGTTGATTGCGACGCTTGTACCCTGCCAGCGACGGCTTGTCCGAAAATACGAGCGGGCGCGCAAGGGCATAGCGCAGCGCCTGCACAGCCCCGCGCGTGTCGCTTGGCAAGTCCACCGCCGGCGGGTCGCCCTCCTCCGGGTCCATCGACAGCAGCGCCTCGTACCCTCGATACCGCCGCGGCACCACGGCGGCCACCGGCTTCGGCGCGACCGCCGCCGCCTCGAGCAGAGAAAGCGCCTCGGCAGTAACGGGCTGCACACCCGACGGAGCCGTAGGGGCGCCTGCGGGCTCGTCGGCCTGCGTCATGAAGAAACCCCCGGATGATGGTGCAGGCGGGGCGTCGCCCCCTTTTCGCTCGTCAGTCCCCTTGGTTTCCTTGCTGGTTTTCGCCTCCTTCGCGTCACTCTCTTTGCCCTTGTCCTTGGCGCTGCGCTTCTTCCGCTTCGCCTTCGAGCGCTTTTCCGAGCTGTCGGAATTGCTGTCCTCCGACTCGGACTCGTCGGACGAGCTCTTGCTGTCGTCGGAATCAGAGTCCGACCCGTCGGATTCGCTCGACGCCTCTTCCTCCTCGCTTTCCGACGACGATTCCGACTCGCTGCTCGACGACTCCTCCTGCGCACGTGCGCACGCAGACACATCAGCACACACACGCACACAACAATGGAGAAACGAGCCACGCAGCGTCAAGGACCAGTGCTGCCATCAATGTCGAATCCCAAGCAGACGCAACAGCAAATAACACAGAACTCGGTCTGCGCAGCGGTCATCGCAGCTAGCGACCACTCGACGCACCTTGGAGGGAAACGTGATCTGCAGCTGCCCGCGCACTATAGGCGGCAGGGGATCCTCCTTCACACGCAGTACCTCATGCGCCGCGAGGTGCACGCGCGTGCGTCCGCTGCCGTCCGGCTCCTGCTTCACCACGTTCATGCCGCGGTCTTCCACCAGCGCAACCATCAGCCCGTACCCGACCTTCAGCGCGAGGGCGAGCGGGTTCCCCCAGCACACGAGCTCCCGCACGGCCGGCCATGTCGTCACGCCCACGAGGTCGTCCTCGGTCGCGATGGCGTTGTGCGCGACGTCCAGCGACTGGAGCGCGTTGAACCACGGCAGGCGGCGCGCCGTGTCGGCGGGCGGCACGCGAGCGATGCGGTTGTGGCGTGCGCTCAGGCGATTTAGGCTCGGCAGCGGCGCGAGTGTGGCAAACATCTCGTCTTCTGATAGCGCATTGCGGTCCAAGGTAAGGTTTGCGAGGCGCGGGAAGAACACGACGCTCTGCTTGTACGCGGGAAATGACGAGAGGCCGTTTCCGGTGAGGTCGAGCGTCTCCAGGCGCGGCAGTTCGGACAGCGCGAGAACAGCATCGAGCGACAGCCGATTGAAGGAGAGGTCGAGCGACTGCCGAGGACAGTGTGGGTGAACGTGAGTTGTTCAAGAAACAAAAGGGGGGAAAAATGAAGAAGGAAAAGGGGGACAACACAAGGAATGGATCGCAAATGCGCACAAACAGCACGCGGTCCGCGAATGCCCGTTCCGCACACGCAGACAGCAACGCCACGCACCTCCAGCCGCGCAAATGCGCCCTGCGCTATCACGACGTCGCGTATTTCGTTGAAGGCGAGCCGCATCACCTCGACGTTCGGGAGCGCGCCGAGCGGGCCCAACTGCAGCGTGTTCTCGTTCGCCTCGAGCATGGTCAGGTTCCGAAAGTGCTGCAGGTCCTCCTCCACCACCGCGCGCAGATTGCGCCCGTTGATCTTGCACCGGTACGCGTCGTCCGGGTCCGCGACATGGCACGCGCGCAGCTGCGGACGGCCCAATACTCAGCAGCGGCATCTCCAAACAACGCGGCAATGTTTCGTTGTTTACAAACACAAACACAGCGCACGAATACGCCTGTTCCACGCACCATGTAGTAGCCGTCCAACAGCCACGAGACGCCGCGATCGTTGTCGCCGACAGTGGACACCGCCGACGACCCCTTGTGCGTGTCCGTTTCGCTCTTCGCGCCGGCATCCACAGACAGCTTTTCGGGAGGGCGACGGCCAAGAGAGGCCTCAAACTTTTGCCGCTCTTTCATGTGCCGATGCACCGAAAACGGCGTCGTTGTTGACGTCGCAGTGGACGTCCGTGCCCACATACCGCCCCCTATTCGCAACACACGTCAGCGCAGCAGAAAGGACAGCTGCCCAGCAAGACACTCGCAAGGCAGATGCACTCACCGCGGCCGCCGTGTCGGTTCAGCTGCCGCGGGGGAAAGAAATTCGTGGGAACAAACGACGTCGACGCCA
Source organism: Pigoraptor vietnamica (assembly GCA_943704525.1). Lineage (NCBI taxonomy): Eukaryota > Filasterea > Ministeriida > Capsasporidae > Pigoraptor > Pigoraptor vietnamica. The sequence goes on along the minus strand of CALSCQ010002434.1, from coordinate 7,846 downwards.
TCTTCTGAGCAACGGCGTGAACGCCTCCCCAGCCCACGACGGGGATCGACTCGACCGCCCAGTTATTGTCCCATGTAGCAGACCTACTTCGACCAGCGCTCGTGGCACACGAAGGTGAGAAGGACACACGAGAGTTCAACAGAAGAAGAAGTAATGCAACAGCACACAAGAGCGTTAAACAGAAGAGGGAACGCGGCGAGTGCGGCAAAGTTCAGCGAGTGTGTGAGGATGCCCTCAGGCCTTTCACCGTGTGCGTCGGTTGAAAGCAGACTCTCTAGTAAGTACCCGGTTGCCAGGGCAGTCCACTCCATTGAGCGAGATTTCGGATAATCGCTGATCATCACGTGCTATCACGTGATATGTTGACGCATGAACATCCTTTTCTTCTGTCGCTGCAGCATATGCATCTCTTTCGAAGCCCAGTTATGAATTCGCGGCGCGGGCGCATTGCAGGCGCGCATAGTGCGCAGGCGGATGCGCCCGATGGGGACGGCGAATGGAGAAGGGTCGATGGGGCGGCCACTGAGGACCCGTACAATGGCAGCGAACACACGCACGCACCGTACCGCTCGCCACGCCCCGATCACGAGTGGCACGCACACTCGCAGTCCCCGCACCGTGGGCAATCCGCGCAGCGCACCAACTGGCGTGGGCATTCGCGGCCGCACCCGCACTCCAGGCATGGCCCGTCGTCGCCGTCCACTCGACGCGCCGCACGCGCGCATCCGCAGCCTTCGCACGGGCGCGGGGCTGGCGACCGACCCCAAAGAGCGCGCCCCGCACAGGCGGTCCAGTCGACTGGAAATGCACCGTCAGTAATGGCCCGCGATGAAGGCGCTGCGTACCGAGGATGGTTTGGCGATTTTGTAACGGGCGGTGGGTGCTCGCACTGAAAACGGACATTGAGTTGGTCAAGCGGCAACTTACGCGATGCCCTTTCCGCGCAGAGCCTTTTGCGCGCCCCAATTGCCGCGGGTGGTGGCTGGAAAACCCGCTGGGCCTCGAAGGTGGGCGAACGCACGTGCACGCTGTGCGAGCACAGAGAGACATTTGCGTTACTCTCACGAGGTGCTCTGCTACTTGCGTTACTGACATGAGATATTTTGCAGAACGCGCGGAATTCGCCCGCGAAGGCGCCGGAAAGCATCCCGGCGGCTCTGAGGACGAGCCTCTTTTGTTTTTCAGTGATGGGAGCAATCCGTTTGGTCGCATTCTGGACGAAGACGACGACGACTTCGACTTGGAGCGCGACGTTAGTGGCCCTTCCCTTGCGCCTGCATCGACAGTCGACGCGTCTTCCTCCTTCAACTCTTTCCGTCCCGCTGCACGGAGCCGTGGAAATCGCGGGAAACCGGAGAAGGGAAGAGGCGCGAATGCAAGAAGATACGGATCTGAGCCGTGGCGGCACGGGTCCCACGCACGGGGGCGTGAATCGCATGCACCCACTTCGGACGCCGCGTGGGCGCGCGGGTATGTCTCGAGCTACATGCCCACTTCCCGCACGGGTGTCCCTGCCTCGGCTCTTCGGTCCGATTACGCGGAAGTCCGCACGCGCCCAGCAAGTCACGTGACGGCGTGGTCAGCAGCTAGTAGCGAGAGCACCCGCGCGGCGCATGAGCCCCTTGAATATGGCGCTGCGCCACCTTCCGATCACGTGACCTTGCGTGCAAGTGGCTGGTCGTTCGAGTCTTCGGATGTGCGCGCGACCATGGGCGGCGCTGTGCCCCAATTGCCCCACACAACATCGCGTGCGCCCCAGTCGACCCATATCACGTCTTACGCGCCCCCCGAATCCGACGCCGCCTCGGCTGCATTCCCTGCGCCATACATGCAAGCGACGCCCCCTGCATGGTCTTCAGAACATGGCGACACAAACGAAGTCCCCGCATCGCCGCGTGCGACCATGCCCTCTGCGAATCCAGTGCCCACGTCGCCCGCACGCAGCGTGCAATCCGACGATCTGGACCGGTATCCCGTTGCGCCGATATCGCCAGTGCGCGTTGTGTTTGAACAAAGCGCTGCGCGTGGGTCGCGCACGTGGGCCCGATATCCCGGGTACAAGCGCAGTCTGGCACGTGACGAGCCAGTGGGCGCATCCAGTTCGGACGTGCCAGCGGATGCGCTCGATTTTCTAGTGCTCGCATTTCCCGGCGTCGACGGTGCGCTCATTGCGTCCATTCTGAGCGAGAATGAGTGCGACGTGCACGCCGCCATCGAGACACTCGCGGCACTCGACACGACTTTGGATGCCGTCACGGAATTTCTGTCGGAAGATTTTCCCGTCGGAAATGCGAATTCGAACGAAGCGTTGGTTGCAGTGGTGAATGCGGTGGCGGACATGACGCTCAATGGGGGCGCGACCCCAGATGCACTGACCGACGACGACGTCGACGACTCGCTCGACAATTCGTTTGTGCTGAGGGCCGCAAATCTGCCGAACAGCGAGGAAAATCGGTGCGCCCTGAAGAACCTGCGCGAGATGTTTCCCGGCGCAGAACCCGCCGCGCTCGCCGCGGCATTGCGTGACGCGGGCGGCGAATTTGACACGGCTGTGGCGTTCATTCTGTCGGCGGGCAGTGCGGGGGACGGCGTGGGCGAGGGGAATGCGCTCAAACGGGCCGATAATGGGCTCGCCGCGTCCGGCGAACAGGACGAGGGATTTTCTGCTCTCCAGCGCCGCTTTCCGGAGATGCCGGAAGACATTCTATTGACTGTGTTTGAGACGGCCGCGTTTGCCGTGGACGCTGCCGTTCGCGTGCTGACGGAAGAGTACGGCCTTGTTGACATGCAAACCGCCCACGCCAGCACGAACACGCACGACGAGAAGACTTCTGCTGGCGGCCGTGGGCGCAAGCGGCGTGGCAATTCAAAATCGAAACGCGTGCTTGACGTCACTGCTGGCGTCCCAAGCGCACGTGCCGGCGGAAGCGGAAGTGCGAACGGCCCGTCGATTGCCGGCAAAATCAAGCTGGCGCGGCTGCGTGACATGTACCCTTCCGTGCCCGCGGGTGACCTGGCGGGTATTCTCGAGGCCGCCGGTGAGTCGATCGAGACGGCCGTGCAGCTGCTCGCGGACGACTTCGGACCGCCCGCGGTGTCTGCGCTCGCCGCCGACAACACAGTGCCAGCCAGAACGTTGCGCGTTGCGGCGAAAAACGGCGCAACGGACATTGGGACGGCTGCCTCTGAGCCTGCTGCTAGTCGCGCTTCACACGCGGCGGCTGCCGTTCGCCACGACGCCCTGCGCGCCGAATACGTCGCCAAAGCAGCCGAAGCCTTCCACGCAGGTCAGAGTGCGGTCGCGGGGCACTACTCTGCGACGGCGCGCGAGCACGCTGCGCGGGCCAAGGTGGAGCGTGCTCTCGCCGGGCCCTTGCTTATGCGAAAGGGAGACGGCGGTGCGGTCGCCGTGTCGCTGTTTGTCGCGTCCCAGGGCGAGTCGCTCGGAATGCTGGACGCCGCCGACGCCGCCGCCCTCAGCGTGCTCGACTTGCATGGCCTCGTCGTGGCGGAGGCCATTGCGACGCTCGAATTTGTTGTCGGCGCAAAGCGGGCAGCGCGATCGTCGAGTGGACGCGGCGCGCGAGCCGTCGACACACTGGAGGTGGTGACGGGTCGTGGGAGCCACAGCGCAGGCGGGCGTGCGCGGCTGCGGCCTGCGGTGATCTCGTACCTGGTGCGAGAGGGTCTGTCGTTTGACGAGAGCAGCAACCCCGGGTCCATAATTGTGTTCTTTAGATGATACGCGTGTGAGCTTCGGTTGCCCTGTCGGCAAGATAGGGCTGTCCCACTCGCGCGCGATTGTGTAAATATCTGTGCTTGTGCGCAGAAACGGAGGCGATGCTCCTCGATTGGTTTTTGCGCGTGTTTCGTGTTTCGTAATCTATTTCCACGCCCTTGTTGCGATGTCATCGTGATGCGTTCCTATTTTAGCTAGTGGGGCACGTACTATTGCGATAAATTGCCCGTGTGCATATCCGGTCAGTGCAGGTGACCGCCATCGGCGGCTTGTAATTTACGCCAGTGAAAGGCTAGCGAACGCACACGCAACACAACGCAACGCAACGCAGCACCCACGCACGCAGCACGCATCGCACGCACGCAGCCAGCGCAGCGCTCTTCTCACCACGGCCCAGCGCCCTCTGGTACGACGTGGTCGCCGTGCGGTCCTGTCTTCACATACGGAATGTGGCTCTCGGCTGCGGCTGCCGCGGCCCGCGCATTCTGTGCGGCGACGATGGACGGGAGTGCCGTCATTTGGGACGGCTTCATGGGGCCCATCGGCTGCATGGGCTTCCGCGTCTGGAGAGGCGCATGGCAAGAGTAACGGTCAGGCACTGTGCGTTACAATGGACGAAAGAGAAAACAAAGGCAGAATGGCGCCTGTACCAATGAGATGCGTGGATCCCACACGACGAGAGAGCAGGGGGCTGCGAATAGTAGAGTCTAAAGGAATTGATGGCTTCGCGAACCCTAGCAACCCCACTGTGAACGGAGTGCAGGCGTGCGCGCACTACGACGCACCTGCGCGGTGAGTCGCAGCGGACCCCTCGCCGGAATAAAGACGTCGTCGCCATGCGGCTTGTCATTGTGCGCCGCCGTGGATGCCGCGTGCCTTCGTTCCCTTTGCAGCAGCGCGTTCTCCTGCTGGTGCTGGATGAGGCGCATCACCTGCGCAGAGAAAGAACGGAAAATGGCCAGTGAGAATTGCGGCCGGACCAGTGTCGTCGGATAGGCAGTTGGCGGTGTGGGTGAGTTGGAAAAGAGGGGTCCACATATGGCCCCCCCCCCCCCCCACGTAAACCCTCCAAGCGAAACGAGCACGCGTGTGCCACTATCGCCTTGCATCGAGGGTACCACCGACCTGCAGCTCGTGCTCGTAGCCCTTGATGGTCTTTTTGAGCGCCACAATTTCGTTCTCGAGCGACGTGATCTGACCCGCCGTGCCGTACTCGTCCACCTTTTTCTGCAATACGCCGTTCTCTTTTCGCGTGAGGTCCAAGTGCTTGCGAATCTTCGCCAATTGCTTGTCTCGCGTCTCCAGCTCAATCTTCAGCCGCGAGATCTCGGCAATGTCCTTCGGGTTCCGTCCGTTGTTGCGGGGCGACTTGCCGGTGCTGCCGTTGCCACTCCCAGGGCCACTCGACGCCTGCGCGCCGTTCGCCTTTGCCTGCGAATGAAAGGGCGAAAGGGGCATGTTACGACGCGCACTTCGACAGAGTTTGCAGATGCGCAGCCGCTGAGTGCTTGTGCACGCCAGAACACGTGTGTGCACACACTCTCACCACACGCAAGAACATCCGACTCCACCAAACGCACCTTGAGCGCGCGCTGTTGTTGCAGCTTCAGCGCCTCCTGGTACTGCCGCTGCAGCTCGTTGTTCGTCTCCGATATCTTGTCGTTGACGGTCGCGAGCAGGTCCAGCGCCTTCAGCGTCGTCTGCAGCGCCACCTGCGCGCGGAGGTCGTCGTTGTCCGCGGACAGCCGCATGTTCTCCACCTTCAATCGCTCGAGTTCCTCTACAAGCGACTCGACAGTCTCGTAATCATCGTTCGCCCTGAGCGACGCCGCCTTCCCACGCGGCGAAAACGACGAATCCAAGTCGCTCTCTTCCCCCGCGCTCTCAACGACCGTGTTGAGCGCCGTGCCGCTCTTTGAGAAAGCGCCGCCGCTCAATTGCGCCTTCTTCAGCGCCTGCTGTTGCCGGTCGTACGCGGCGACATACTGCTCGTAGGTGACCTGCTGGCCGGACTCGTCGTAGTAGACCGCATTGGGGTCGTACACCGGCGGGGGAAGCAATCCCCCGCCCTCCGACGCCGCCATGCCGCGCCCTCCAGCAGCCCTCCCCTTCCCTATCCCGCTCTCCCGCTGTGCTGCTCGCACTGCCGAACGAACAGTGGCTAAACACGGAACACTTCCCAGCAATGTCAAACTGGGCCCATGCGATGCTGAAAGTGCGAACGCACTGGTAAGGTGCGCCCCCCTGTCGCGCTAATATCCCGCGCTGTGCGAGCAACGGGGCGAACGGAGAACAAGCCTGCGCTTAAAAAAAAAAGATGCAAACGGCCGTTGGCGAAACTGGAGGGCCACCCTGACAACCGTGCCCAAAATAGAAATACACAGTAACAGAGTTTGTAACATTGTGATGACGTCAATCCAATCACCCGACAGTGACGTCATGGTCGATCCATGGCACCAAGCACTGAAAAATGGCGGCAACTTAGATTAGGCTCGATGCTGTCTTTATCCCGCGCAAATGTCGCTCTTCAGCGCGCGGGAGTTCTGGGGGACGACCATTGGCGTGGGCGAGGACTTCGACATCGGCAGTTTGTGCGTGGGGTGCGTGGACAACAACGACAGCGACGGCGACAAGATTGTCGTCGGCTCCTTCCAGGTGCGTCTGAAAGTGGTGGATGCGCACTCTCATCGTACGCCTGTCAGCGTCGCTGCCACTCGCGCACGCCACACACACTCTCAACGTACGCCTGTCAGCATTGCTGCCACTCGCGCACGCCACGCACACTCAAGTACGCCTGTCCGCGTTGCTGCCACTCGCGCACGCCTTGCGCACTCTCATAATACGCCTGTCAGCGTTGCTGCCACTCGCGCGAACGCCGCCAGCTTGGCTTGGCGCACACACGGCACGACAATTCCACACCTATGGCCGGTTGTGGCCCTTGAGCACTTTTGTATCCGCACACACACACACAAAACACGCCCTACAACGCCTTCTGTTTCTACCAATACTCCGTCGTCAACGCTCAAAGCCTTTCGCACTGTATGGCGCACTCACTCGTGGTATGCTGCAGGGTGTGCTGCGCGTGTACCGCCCCGCCGAACGCGCATACCGCCCCGACCATCTCCTCTGCGAGGTCTCGCTCGACGACCCCGTTCTCCAGATTGCCCTCGGCCGTTTTGCGCCCAATTCGTCGGACAATGCCCTCGCCGTCCTCCACCCGCGGCGGCTCGCCGTGTACTCTGTGTCACGTGACGGGGACGGCCAGCTCGGCATCCGCCTCTTGTACGAGCACATCCTCGTGAGAAGCGCCGCCAACTTCGCGTACGGTCCGTTTGGCGGGTCGCGCACGCGTGACTGCGTGTGCGTGCAGTCGCTCGACGGCGTCCTGTTCTTCTATGAGAGGGAGTCGTTCCAGTTTTCGTGTTCGCTGCCCGGCGCCCTTCTGCCGGGGCCCCTCTGCTACGTCGCGCGCACCGACTCGTTTGTCACGTGGTCGGCATCGCGTCACATTCAGTCCTTCAGGCGAGTGGGATCGACTGCGGCACCTGGCACGTCGTCCTATGTGCTGCTGTGCCTTCCTTCGTTGTACTGATATTCGTTGTCTCTGTGTGTGGCTTGTGCCGCTGTCGCGCTGCAATGACTACACCTTGCATTCGCACCCGTTAGGATTTCCCTCTCGACAAACCCTCACGTTAACTCTACTTCTGGCCGCGATTCCACGCAGGTTTGCGAACATTGCGGCCTCCGCGCAAGAGGGCGACGGCAGCTCGCGCTTGCTACAGCCGGACTGGTCGCTCAACATCGGCGAAGACGTGGTAGCGATTGTCGTTGCGCGCTTCAGCCCGGCGCAGTCGTCGTCACAGCTCGATTTGATTGTGCTTGGGGAGCGAAATCTCTTCTGTCTCAAGCCAACGGGATCGGTGCGCATGTCGCGACGGCTGGACTACAACCCCAGCTGCATGGTGGCGTACCCTGTCGGCGCGTCCGCCACGAACGGTGGGAGTCGCGCGCTGCCACGTTCTTGCTTGCTGTGTGTGTGTGTGTGTGTGTGTGTGTGTGTGTGTGTGTGTGTGTGTGTGTGTGTGTGTGTGTGTGTGTGGGTGTGGG
>CALSCQ010002433.1:0-21131 GCA_943704525.1 Pigoraptor vietnamica | reverse complement strand
TCGACTAGCAGCCAGGAGGACAGCCACCAGAAAATTCCAAAGTCACCCACGCACGTGATCGAGGACCGCACGTGACCGGACAGGCGCACGCCCCGGATGGTTCAGGTTCGTAACACAATTCCGCGAAGAGACACCACGGCCCCACACACTGTATGAGGTGTTGCGAGCGCCCACACACCCCATAGGGTGTTGCGAGGGCACGCCACGGGCCCACACCCTGAGGTCGCCAAGGGGCGCCCACAGTGCTGAAAACGCGAAGGGTCGCTGCTTCACAGTTCAGCAGAAACACCCAACGCAGCCCAGACCAAGTGTTACAAGTGAAAGATGAGCGCGTCGCAAGCAAGTGTGGCCGGCGGTCGCTCGGCGCGGGCACCGGTGACAATGAATGTTTGAAGGGTACGACACTGTACATCTTGCGACGAGTGCGCCACTTGTGTTAGACCACTTCCAAGCTATTCCTCGTCTTCAATACGCGTGCTCGTGCGTAATGTACGCTCCAATGTTATTCGCTTGTGCCAACCTAGCTTGTGCGCTTCGCTCACATGTTAGTCGCCTGTGCGTGCGGTTGTGTCCATGATGCTCGCACGACTTCGGCCAGCGTTCTATTCTCGTTCGTGCTGATTGATTAATTGTGTGAAACTCGGCTCGCTGCGGTGGCGTGCTCATGCCCACTGATTGTTTTTGTGCTGTGTCTGCTATGCGGTCGTGTGTGACATGCGCGTGTGTGTGGCCGGCCCTCGGCATTCGCGATACCGTATACAATGTGCGGCCTTTGTGGTTATCTCGTGTTCGTCGGTGGCCGTGCGCTCGTTTGTGTGGCCGCTCGGTGGTTATGATGTTCATGTGCGCCTGTGTTTGTGTGTGCTGTGCGCTCCGGTGTGTGTTGTGAGCTCGTGTGCCGACGATGTGCGCTCGTGTGCGATGTACGCTCTTGTGCGATGTGCGCTCCTGTGCTGTGCGCTCCTGTGCGATGTGCGCTCGTGTGTGATGTGCGCTCCTGTGCGATGTGCGCTCTTGTGCGATGTGCGCTACTGTGCAGTGCGCTCCTGTGCGATGTGCGCTCGTGTGTGATGTGCGCTCCTGTGCGATGCGTGCTTCTGTGCCGTGTGCTCCTGTGCGATGTGCGCTCCTGTGCGATGTGCGCTCTTGTGCCGTGTGCTCCTCTGCGATGTGCGCTCCTGTGCGATGTGCGCTCCTGTGCGATGCGTGCTTCTGTGCCGTGTGCTCCTGTGCGATGTGCGCTCTTGTGCGATGTGCGCTCTTGTGTGATGTGCGCTCCTGTGCGATGTGCGCTCGTGTGTGATGTGCGCTCCTGTGCGATGTGCGCTCCTGTGCCGTGTGCTCCTGTGCGATGTGCGCTCTTGTGCGATGTGCGCTCCTGTGCTGTGCGCTCCTGTGCGATGTGCGCTCCTGCGCGATGTGCGCTCTTGTGCGACGGGCGCTCTTGTGCGATGTGCGCTACTGTGCTGTGCGCTCGTGTGCGATGTACGCTCTTGTGCGATGTGCGCTCCTGTGCTGTGCGCTCCTGTGCGATGTGCGCTCGTGTGTGATGTGCGCTCGTGTGTGATGTGCGCTCCTGTGCGATGCGTGCTTCTGTGCGATGTGCGCTCCTGTGCGATGTGCTCTCCTGTGCGATGTGCGCTCTTGTGCGATGTGCGCTCGTGTGTGATGTGCGCTCCTGTGCGATGTGCGCTCCTGTGCGATGTGCGCTCGTGTGTGATGTGCGCTCCTGTGCGATGTGCGCTCCTGTGCGATGTGCGCTCCTGTGCTGTGCGCTCTTGTGCGATGTGCGCTCTTGTGCGATGTGCGCTGGTGTGCGATGTGCGCTCGTGTGCGATGTGCGCTCCTGTGCGATGTGCGCTCTTGTGCGATGTGCGCTCTTGTGCGATGTGCGCTCCTGTGCTGTGCGCTCTTGCTCAGTCTTCGCTGGTCGCTCGTGTGCATTGCGCGGTGTGCACTCTTGTGCGATGTGCGCTCGTGTTCGATGTGCGCTCGTGCAGTTTGCTCGTCGCTCTTTTTTGCTGGTTGCTCGTGTGCGACGTGCTCAGTGTCCGGAGGTGTGCGCTCCTGACCTGTTGGATGCGGCCGCTCGTGTGCGTTGTGATGTGCGCTCGTGCATGACGTATGCTCGTGACTGCGCGTTGTGGGCGCCAGACTGTTTGCGCCTGTGTCATGTGCTTTGCAGTACGGCTCATGAGGTGCACTTGTGTGCGCCGATTGTGTTGATACTCCCGATGTCAGTGCACAACATAAAAATGTGTGACTGCTCTCATGATTGCCAGTGTGCACGACTGCAAGACAAGCACCTTTAGTACACGAAAACACCCTGACGGTAGGGAGCAAAAGGATACAGCGGGACGTCGCCACCCATAATATACGCGCATTGGCGAAGTGCATGTGTGCGGCACAGCAGCGCTCACAACCTCAACGCGCCGGCGCACAGTCACGGTGACCGTGACCACGGCCAGTAGTCCGCCGGGTCAGTCACGCGACTGCCCGGGCTGCTCGTCCGGCGGCCGGCGGGCAGAGTAACATGCCCTCTTCGTCTTCATTTTTGCCGAGTTCGGCGCAGGGTTAGGGTTAAGGTTAGTAACCTAGGGTTAGGGTTAGGGTATTGTCCACGAGCACCTGCGCACACCACCTTGTCGTCTCCTCGCAATGCCTTTTTTGGTGTCGTGGAACTGCTTGCGTGTCGGTGTGACCTGGGCGAGAACGTGGATCGCCTGATCCTGCCTGAAGGCGCCGCCGGCCCTGCCAGATTGAATAGGATGAACAGCCGAGTTGGTCGGCTGAAATTGATCATCTTCACACATCCACGAGCTATTGCGCACACCGCCTTATCGTCTGCTCACTTGCGCTGTTGTCCATGGACTGTTGCTGCGTCGGCTTGGGACCTGAGCAAAACCGCGGATCGCCTGATCCTGGACAAAGACGCCTCCCGCAGTGGAAAGAACGCCCCGAAGTGCAAAACGAACGCCGAAGTGCAAAACGAACGCCGAAGTGCGGAAAGAACGCCGACGTGCGGAAAGTACGGCGAAGTGCGGAAAGAATGCTGAAGTGCGGAAAGTACGCCGAAGTGTGGAAAGGACGCCGAAGTGCGGAAAACTGAAAGGGGAAGGTGCCAGTGGCAGCTAACTGAAGGACGCGGGAGGGGGCTAAGCCGACAGCGCGGGGGCCGTAAGGAAGCGCGGGGGTTGAGAACGCGTGGGGGTTGAGAACGCGTGACGGCTATGGGCACATTGGGGGCAGAGGGTGTTTGAGGCGGGTTACGCGCCATTGAAGAGAGGAGAGAGGAGCGGAGGTTTGAAGGAACAACGAGGGCGCCGTTTGGGAAGGGTGTGCCGGCAAGAGTCAATGCTGCATATTAACGCGGATGCTTATGTGCACGATGCCGTCGCTGCATGTTGGAGGACGGAAGTTGTGGCGGCAGATTGCCGGCGGGCCGGTCATTCGCGCATTTTGCCGCGCTTGCACTTGGGTTTAGTATTTGGCGTTATGACGTGGTGCAGTCACGTCAAGGGAGCACGTTGGCTAGGTGTGGTCGATAGAGCGCGGTTGACGAGGGAGGGAGGAGGCAAGGAGGAAGTGAGAAAGAGGGTCGATACGAATCCGGCAGACGGTGGAATCGTCGTCAGACGAGTTGCGGGTGACACGGACATTGTGGGACAAGAGGGAGTCGCCGTCAACCTTGTTGAAGAAGAGAGAACCGATTGTGTGTTTGTCGAGGGAAATGCGAATAATGTCGAACAGTGCCAACTTGGTTGGGGGTTCGGCACGCTTTCGATAACTCGGTTGGCCGGTGGCCGTGTCGCTCAACGTGTTTGAGTAAACCGGGGCCAGTTGCACGCTCAACAACTGGCGAATGAGGCAGTTCACAAATTCGTGGCTGTCGATCCCGAGTCGGCGGCCTGAGGCGAATACTCCAAGATCGGAGACGGCGTCTGTGACGGTGGGATTGCACGAGTGGCCGGCGATTTGTCAGACAACTGAAGACGACACAAGTGCGACTCACGAAGACCGCGTAGCCAGACTGACTCGGACATGTCACTCAACTTGGGTTATGTGTATTGCGTCATTTCCCGGCGCCGGCTGAGCTCGGCGGTTTCGCAGTTTCAGGTATGATCGTCCATAGTGTGGTCCGGTTCGAACTTTGTGACTTGCACATGCATAGCCGGTGTGCATTTTCGGGCGGCCCGCCGTAAAACGGGGGGACGGCGGCGTGGTCGTTGGAAAATGGGGCACAGAGACGTTCGAACTTTGTGACTTCCGGCACCGGCACATGCTTGGGTATGCATTTTCGGACGGCGTGGTCGTTGGAAAATAGGTAAAAAAAAAATGGCGTGGCGGAGTGGGGGAAAAAAAGGTGTTACAACAGGCCACGTGACTCGAGAAGTGAAAGAACAATGTTACGTTTTCTGGGCACGAACAAACGTAACGATCGTAACAAACGACTCGGGATAACTCTCTCTTAATTCCCCGGTAGCGCGGCCACGCGGTCAGACCGACGGAGGACCCATTACGTACCTTCGTAGGGTCAAAACAGCAACAATGGTTCAATTCTCTTTTCTGCTTTCACTGCGCAGTGCGATTGGTGGGTTGTCTTGATGTTGCTGTGCGTGCATTGGCGCATGTCGGCACAGTGCTCACTGTGTGTTGGTTTGCTGCAGGCACACTTCAGTCGATTGAACGGCGATACCCTACCCTTTTTCTCACGGTGTCGAGCGTTTTGTCGGCGAAATGGACGTCTCGGAGGGCGCGAGCGACGTTTCGCTTCTTCTAGGCCTGTCGGAGGAGGTGCTCGTTCACCTCGTCAAGCTCGCGCGCTTCACGCTGACGGACGTTGGACACCTCCGCGCGACGTGTAAGCGCCTCTGCGATTTCTTCGATCGCATTCGCGACACGGTCGTCAACGATAGCGTCGTCGGCGATTTGTCGCGGTACCGCCCGTACGGTTATTGGGACATTGACCTTGCGGCGAAGAGCGGACACCTCGAGGTGATTCAGCTGCTCCACGAGGACGAGGTCAAGCGCGGTCGCGTGACGCACTGCTCGAACGAGTCGATTAAGTTCGCACTTACACGCGGCCACTGGGACGTGTTTGCGTTCATCGTTCGCAACCGACTGGAGGTTTTTGCAAACAACTATGAGTGGTATTGTTTGCTAGCGCTGCCAGCCGACGCGTCGCGAAGGCCATTTGAGTTACTCTCGCGTGAGCAATTGCTATTTCTTCTCGACGAAGCGCCTCCTTTCTGTCTTGGGAGCGTCATTCCGGCGCGCGACGCGCTCGAATCGGCGATGCGCATAGCCGACGTTGGGATTGTCGAGAGGCTTTTCAGAACAACCGTTGTGTCTCCGGTGTTCATGCTTGAAATCATACCTGGCGCGATCTTGTTCTATGACGTCGCTGTTGGCCCACGAATCCTCGAACTCGTGCTTGATGCATGTCGCTCTCAGGGCATTGACGACGTTGAAGTGACGTTTCGACTCTTGTCGACGGCATACGCCTTCAAGGGCTTCAATTTGGACGTTGTACTTTCGCGCGTGCCCGTCGCCATCGAGAACTTGACCGCGGAGCAGATGAATGAGCTGGCGAGTGCGGCGGCGCAGGGACGACACGTGGCGGAACTGGCGCGCCTCCGTCAGTTGGGCGCCAAGTGTTCGGTTGCGTTTGGCACTCGGGAGCAGCTCGAGCTGAGCGTAAACGGCGACGGAGCGAAACTCACGGACAAAACGCTCCTCGATTGTTTCTTACACGACGATTACGACGCTGCGGCGATGGTCGCCCCGCACCTCGATGATGAGGGAATGCGGTACGTCGCATGGGTGATGATGCGCATCGGGAACATGGGTGCGCTGAAGTGGCTGAACGAGCGAAAGTTGGTCGGAAAGGATCGCTTCCTCGTATTTCTCGACGTGGGGGCGTGGGGATATACGGCTCCATCCAAGGGCTCTCTCCGAAGTTTGCCGCCGTTCGTGCTGACGCGCGAACTCGTCGATTTCGTTTTGTCGCTTTGTCGCACGCATCAGGTGTACGGGCACAAGACCATTTACGATCTCGTCGAGGAAAAGTGGCTTGCGCCCGTGATAGCGTGCGGGGACGTCGACATGTTGCGGTACCTCTGCGAGAAGCTTGACGTCGTCCGCATCTACTCGATCAACGACCTGTATGTCAACCAGAACGCACGCGCCGCCGTTGCCGCGGGGCATTTTGCGATGGTTGAGTACATGCTCGACGTGAACGCGCGCAGGACTCCGACGTACGATACGGCGTTTTCGCGAGACCCGAAGTGGTTCGATCCGGCGAAGCGCCCTTTCAACCTGAGCGATGCGCTCGAGACAGCAGTGCGGGTGGGTCGCTATGGGCTGGCGCGCATGATCGACCGCCGCTTGCCGGGACAACGCGCGTCGTTGGCGGCCGCAGTCGCGTCGCGGCGGTGGCGACTCATCCGCTGGGTGCTCGAGCGCAACCCTGCCGCAGCGACGACGCCGAAGAGCCTGGAGGATGCCTTCGTCGCGGTTGTGCGCAGCGGGCGATTTGAGCTCGTGCGGTGGTTTGACGAACTTTATCCAGCCGTGTCGCGCAAGACCCCGCCGGAGCTCGTTTTGCGGTGGATGGAGGAAGTGTTAGACATGAACTTTTGGCGCTCGATGCTCGAGTGGCGCCCTGAGTTGCGGTCGGGCGCGTGGGAGTATGTGCAGTGTAATTACGACACATTCGTCATTGAGCGCGCGCTCGGGATCGACCTCGTAAAGCGCCCAATTTCCCTCCGTACCTTCCTCCGTCGCGGACGACGCGATGCATTGCAAGCCGTTTGCGATTTTAGAATTCCGTTTAAGGAGACTGATGTGACGAAGCTATCGGGGTTTAATCCCCCGCTTGACCGGTGGCTGCGCGACGCAATTGCCGCGGGCAAGTTTGTGAAGGAATGATTTGATAAATGATGCGCAATTTCTTGAACCGATTACACACTCACAACTTTGACATGGAATAACCTATCACACTGTCTGCTGCAACTAAAAATAGTTTAGAAAACCACACAAAGGGGGGATTCACGACGGGATATTTTACTGCCGACTGCGACCACCCCAGTCGCTGTTATAGCGGCTGCGTGTCCATAGGAGCAGTTTCGTCGCCCGTGGCCTCTGGCACTTCCGCGCCGGCTGTCGCCTCGTTGGCGTTTACCATGTCGACGTCCGTCAGAACGGCAGGCGGGTTCAGTTCAGCAATAATTGCATCATCAATTTCAACCATACATCGACAAAGAGGACCGCGGATTGCATCAGCCAGCAGTTCCTCTGTGTCTGATCCCGCCGCCACACTCAGCATTGTCATAGCTGCTACAGCTTTCTCGAGTTCCTTTTTTGCCAAGTGAACCGTACGTTTCGCAGTTTCTACAGCTTCCTCAGCATTAGACAGGCGTCGCTGACGCCTCTTCTTTGCAGCCGGAGAATTGCTCAAGGGTTTTGCCGCTGCATGTCTCGGTTCAGTCATCCTCCGAAGCTCACTCTGTTTTGTGATAAGATCCCTTTGCGCAACCTCGAGAGCCGACTTAGCATTCAGGACCTTTGCAGCGGGGTCTGTCAACCTGTAACGGCCCCGACCCACAGTACCCGACGTTTTCCACAAGCTCGCAGCCATATCGAACGCAGCAAACTTGCTCAGATCAGTAAAATCGTCAGATTCTCTGTGAATTGGCGCGCTCAGAAACAGAGCAAGGTGGAGTGCGCAGACGTTTTTTCCAGCACAGTACTGTTGCATGCCGTGAACGACCTCGTGAATGAAATTCCGAATGAAGATGTCCATGATCTGCTGCAGGTAATTGCCGCGACTGCTGAGCACCACTAAGCACGAAGTAGGGTCCGGCGGCGCAGCATCAGAACTGACCAGTTCGACAGGGTGGCACGTGGTCGCCTGCTTATTGCCCCATCGCCGGCGCCCACACAAAGGTGAATCGCCGACGCCATTATCAGGACCAAACAGGCAAGCAAATGCAATTCCCGCCCGGAAAATGAACTGTAAGATCCGGTGGCGAATGGACAAGCGGGCAGCCTCCTTTGCAGGGGCAAGGCTTTTGCCGTTCACAATTTCTATCGCCTGTGAGACCCTCTCGAGAGCATTATCCAAGTAGCGGCGGAATGTCTCCGTATACACGTTACTATCCATTTTCATGATACCGTTCTCAAAGACCTTTACGGCTGATTTGACAGAGGCCCCGCTCCCAAAGAAGGACTTACAAGTCGCACCCCGCTTCGTACTCGCCTTCGCAGTCATCCCCTCAACGTACAGGCAGCCAAGGAGCACACATTGTTCGCGATCGACTCCACTGCAACGATCCCGAGATTGCGGCACACTGAGCGGCAAGTCCAGCTTCTTCACTGCTTTCTGACGCGTCTTATCGGCAGGTGCGTCCAGAATGCCCCTGATTGCCTCCCTGTATGATACAGAACTACCCTGCGTTCCCGTGGAAGCTCCTGCCAAGCCTGGGCACAACTGAAGCAGAAAGAGCCTGAATGCGAGGAACATCGCCATTGAGATTGCCAAACACAGCCACCTTACACGAAGAACCATCATTGTGCACCTCCACGCGAAAAGCGCCAAAGATATCGGGCGAACAAATTTCCGTCCAGAGGAGGTTGGGGATTGAACAGCGGCCACCATTAGGGCATGCACCAAGTCGAGTCCCAGTCGCAAAGTACACAACAGGTGGCTCGGCCTTCAAGTCTCGGAAATCCGCAGCAACCTTCAACACCACGTCCACCAGCTTCCCTTCAGTCCCGCCCCACTGCCCCCCATTGCACCGCCCAATCTGAGGAACAATGTTCAGGAAGGAGAAAGTCGCAAGGCTGTTGCGGAAGAGAACTTCGTCCGTCTCATCCTTGCGGTACAAGGTATTCAGCAGGCTCGGATTCAAGTGACCGCGCTCGTATCTATCACTATTGCCCGTCACCGCACGATATTCGTCGTCCGTCATCATCAACGACGCCACGCCCTCTTCGTTCAACAAGGACTGCAGCTTCGTCGTCATTTCCGTCAGGTGCCCTCGCCCATAGATCCCATGGCCATTGACCTTCTCCGGCCCCGCATCCTCACATTTGAAAAGATCACCAGCAGTGCCGCCCTTCTTAGCTCGCAAATACGCAATTCCACTCAAAACTGCAGGACGCGGAATGTGCAACCTGAAATTAGCCGACTTTCAAATAAGCACAAGGTGAGCAACAACTGTGTCGCACCTGAGTTGACCATAAACCCTGACTTGGAGGCCGGAGCGGGGCGAGCGTACCGTAGAAGATCCGTAGGGCCGCCCTTGAGCCGAATAGAATACGCCGAGTAGACGGGAATGTGGTTCCGTGTATCGTACACAGTAAAGTACAGGCCGCGCTCATCGCCGTGAAGCAGATCTTTCAACGCCTGCTCATTAACACCTTCGGGAGACGACGCACCAGCAAGGATGGCCTCACAAAGAGAAGGGGGCAATGGAGCAGCGAAAGGTGTCCCAAATTTCTTCGTAACGTGACGGCGGGCTTTGGAGGAACCGGCGATGAAGGTGTAGTCTCGACCAGGATCGAAACGGTGGCAAATCGGAACAAACCGCGGTCCATTCAGGGCGCCAAACGTGTCGATTTCTACGGGAAGCTGGACAGGTCTTTGTAGAAGTGGCGAGAGCAAAGCACCTTCTCAAATACATCAACTGCCTCTCGGACGTCCTCGTCCCCAAGATACAATGTGCCTGTGATAGGTTTGAACGAGTGAGAGAAGCACGCATAGTGAACACAAATACAATTCAAAATTCAAAAACCCACCCGTGTCGCGCCGGGAATGCAAGAGGTGATCCGACAGCGGGGTCGCGAAGGGATTTGGGCTCTCTGCGTGGTCTGCAAGAAGAATAAAAGCGGCAATGATGAGCAACATTCGCGCCAAAGCAACCACGGTTCCATCTGTCGCAGGTAACCCACTGGCAGCCGGAACTCAATCAGCTCAAGGTCAGCGGCCGTATTCGCCGTGGTCTCGTTGTACACGAAAAGAAGAGTGCCGATCTTGTCGTACTGATCCGAGCACTCCGACTCGACGGTCTCAAGGGTAATCTCGCAGGTAAACTCGCCGACGCACAACTGGCGGCTGCCAGCGCGGAGGATGACGGCGTCGTCCCACTCGTGGTGCTCGAGGACGGCGCCGGTGGCCTCGCCGCCGTTGACCTTCATTTGCTCGAGGCGGTAGGTGCAGGGACCGGGGAGGCAGAAGTCGCGGGTGAGCTGGCGGTCGGTGGTTGGGCTGTACGACTTCATCATCTGACGCCAGATCTTGGCGCGCGACTTGGTCTTGAGCGTGACGATCGCGGAGTAGTAGCACGTGGCGTTGAGGTTGCGGACGGCGAGGACGGACCGGGGGACGCGCTTCGTCTCGTAGAGGAACGTCACAGCGTGCTTGTCGTTGAGGCCCTTGGACTCGGTTTCGTCGCGGCCAATCCAGAAGGAAGCATTGATACCGTTGCGGTAACCATCGACGACGAAGAAGGCGACGGGACGGCGGGATGTGTCATCATTGGGGTCGGTCTGCTCGAAGATTTCGACGGAGGCATGCGCCTCGATCGTCGTCGGCCAGCGGACCTGGATCTCTGCGTATTCCATCTTGTCGGTGGGGTCGAGGCGGCGGGGCTGCTTGCCGGTCCACTCGGGCATGTCGAGGCGGCCGACGTGGGAGTACTGGCGGAAGAGGCAGCCGCCGTCGGGGGTGTACTCGCGCTCGTACTCGAGGGCGTCCTTCTCGGCCTTGATCTTGTCGGCCTCGAGGTCGTAGTTGAAGTGCGCGCTGTTCTCGAGGCGGACGAGCGTCTGGTCGAGCTGCGCCATGAGGCTGTCGAACAGGACGGTCGAGGACGTCGGCTTCTGTGGCGTGTCGTTCGTGTTCGGGTCCTCCCCAAGCGCCTCCTCGAACGCGTACTCGAGGATGTAGTCGTCGCAGAACTCCTCGAGGGTGCACGCGTCACGAGGATCGGGAAGTGCGGCGCTCTCGCCACCGTCCGCGTCATCCGTCGCGTCGTCTGCTGTGTCGCCTGTCCTGTCGTCAATGGAATCGTCCGTGGAAACGTCGCCGGCGTCGTCTGGCTCGTCCTCGACAGTGACGCCATCGCGCGCGTCGGCCTTGGGGTCAGGCGCGTCGATCCCCGCACGCCTCGCAGCGGCGGGGACGGCGGCAGGCATCGCAACAGGCGGCTTGACGACCTCGGCGTTGTTGTCCAACATCCAGCGGCGGTTGTAAACGACCTTGCGGCGGCGCGGGGCATCCTGGATCAGGCCGGGCGGCGGGGCGTTGGGGTTGGAGTTGGGGGGGTCGTCGGGCTTGCAGACGGCTTCGACGAAGTTGCGGCCGGTCTTGAGGGTGGAAGCCCACATGAACTCGTTGCGGAGGCAGAGGGCGGCGGCGGTCATTTTCTCGTCGCCCTTGGTGGGGGCGAAGAAGAGGGAGCCGAAGCAGACGAACCCGGGGGCGGCGTGGGGGCCGACGATGGCGGTCATGAAGGCGGGGCTGGACCAAGGGCGCATGCCCCACGAGTAGCCGAGGGAGAGGGAGGAGCCATTGGCATGGCTGGAGACGCAGACGTTGGGATCGGCGGCGAGCATGCGGACGAGGATCGTGGCGTTGGAGCCGCCGGCGCCGACGTCGTAGCGGCGGAGGCAGGCCTTGTCGGGATCGGTGGCGGCGGTGGCGGCGCACTTGAGGTAGTCGGGCCAGGCAGCCTGAGCAAAGACGGAGCCACTGAAGGGCTGCACGGGCGTGGCGAAGCGGCCGAGCGAGGAACCGGGGAGAGTGCGATCGAAGGTGACGAAGGGATTCATGGCGGCCACGGCGTCGAAGACGTCCTTGGACGTGGAGGGCGAGATCGAGACACAGGCGTAGTACTGCTCGGCGGGGAAGGCGAAGTCCCACTTCCAGCCGCGCTCGCGGGAGGCGGCGACGTCGGGACCGTAGAACGGCGGGACGAGGCGCGACTTTCCGCCGGCGTCGGTCGCGGTGGGAGGGAAGAAGACGTTGGAGTGGAGGATGAGGAAGCCCTCCTGCAAGGTCTCGGAGAAGACGAGGAGGCCGCGGAGGCGCTGGAGCTTGCGGAGGTGCTCGAAATCGCTGGCGAAGAGGGCGTTCTCGAAGGCCTCCTTGAAGTGCTCAAAGTCGGTGACGAAGGAGAGGTACTCGACGTCGTCCTTGAGATCGCCGGTGAGGTTGCCGAGGGCGTCGCGGGCGAACGGCTGGGCGAGCGTGCGGACGATCGGGCTGCCGGGAGCGGAGAAGGCGTGGAAGGGCATGGTTTTGTTGTAGGGGATGCAGTGGGCGTCGAGTCCGCTGACGGCGTCGGCGGAAGTCATGAAGCAGAACTCGGCCGCAATGTCGTACTCGTAGAGGACCGTCCAGTCGAAGAGATCGCCCACCATGTTGGCGCACCCAAGGGCACGGTTCGTGCTGAAAGTCCTGCCAGTCACCTGGGCGGCGAACGCGAGGTGCGACGCGCCGCCTCCACCGCCACCGGGATCGACGAGGCCGGAGACGAGGAAGACAGCGCCGAGCGCCGCGGCCACGAGGCCGAAACAAATCGTACGGGCCATGCCGGAGCGCGGGATTCGCCGAGCGCTGTTCGTCACTGATGCAAGCAGTCCGATCCGAGAGTGCGTTGCCGCGGGTTGTCATGCACCGGCAGCAAGAGCGAACTCAGAACGAACAAAGCCGTGCGAGTCACTCTCTGCAATCTTATTCGCCGTACTGGCGGGAAAGTGCAGGGTGCTAAAATGAAAACAGACCCACATTCTATTTCGGCGGCGATGTATCCGGGGTGAATGGCGCTATTGACTTAGATCTTTGCGTCGACAGCCGCAACTTCTGTCAGTGTGCCTGGCCGGAGGATTGCGCAAGTGGCATGTGGTTTACTGTCGGCAACTCAACGCACGTTTGGTTGTTAATGGTTTCTGAGTGCCGGTGAATGGCGGTCAGTCTGTGGTTCAGTGTCACTGCTAGTGGTCGTCGTCGACAAAAATGACTCGGCAAAGTAAGCCGGCAATGTGTTGCCGTGGACTTGGTACTTTTGGCGAAGTCGCTCTTGTCCCACACCCCGTACGTACGCTGAGAACGGACAACCGATGTGTTTGGCCGGCATTTTTATTTCAACACGTAAATGTCCATACAAAACTGGGCAAAAGTCAAATTTATTATTCGAGGAATCCGTGTCTGATGCGCGTCCCACACACAACACTGTGACCAGTGTGGAAGTGGGCACGATCCGTGCTCGATACACAGACTGCGCGCGCCAGCGGTTGGCAAGGGGCCTTTGTTTGTTTGTTGGGCATAAATGGGCGGCAATTTGGGGCAATTGTGGAGGTGAAAGGGCCGAGTTGGGAGGCGAAAGCGCGTCATTCTCTCCGCAATCGCAGCAAGCGCAAACATGCTGCGGAGTGCGGTGGGGCGGGGACGCCAAGGCTTTCAGTGGTCATTGGCGGTGTTGTTTCTCTTGCTTCTCGCGTTCCAGTGGACAGGGGAGGCGGCACGTTCGATCCCGCCTGCGGGCATGCGGAATCGACGTTCAGCTCTGCGGGCCGTGGCCGCCGACACGGGGGGCACGCCGCCACGGTGTTGCGATGCCCAGAGCGACTCGTGCCTCTGTTGGGTCGCAACCAGCACGGCAAAGACGTCACCGACGAACGTGTGCGCAGTGTTGAAGAGCGGCGTGTTGTGAGTATTGCTGCGTTAAGATTGTGCGAGGACTGGCGACTGTTGGTGCTAACTTGGAGTGTTTTTTTTTCCCCAGGTCATTTTCGGGGCGCTGCAACGTCACTGTCATTCCGGAGGCATTTGCTTTGTTTCAAAACTCGACGGCCACTGGCAACCACGCTGCTGCGACCATTTCGGAAATGTGGGTTCGGATGTGCGCTCGGGCAAGGGATCCGCGGTTCCAGGGTACCGCTGGTCCTGTTAACACAACAGTCGTTCAATTGCCGACGCAGTGTTGTTGAGAACGTGGCCGGCTGTGCCAATCCGAACGGACCGGTGCCCAAGGGTCTTCTGGAGACCGTGTGCGGCTCGCTCAAGAAGCTGTGAGTGGTGTTGTGTGTGCATGTGTGAACTGCGCCGTTCACCTCACAGTGTGAACAGTGTCGTTCTTGTTTTGCGAACCGACCGATGTGGCTAAGCTCGTTATGGCACTGCCACTGACAGCACACTGCGGAACGTACGCGGGCTCGATTCGGAAGCCCTGATGAAGCAGCTACAGGCCATTCCTGCCGTCGTGGAACTGTGAGTTGGCTTGAGCGGCCCGGGGCGACGGCACTGGCTTCTGGGCACTGTTTCCCGGCTGTTGAAATTGAAAACTCTCACCGATCGGCTCTGTGGTCGTCGTTGCAGGGATCTCGCCTTCAACGGTCTCGGGGGCATTGCCGGCGACTCGTTTGCAAACCTGGGCAACCTGAGCCGCATGTGCGTGGGCGCCACGTCTGTCGTGTGTTGCCTTGCCCCGTGTTGTGCTCACGCGCTCCCCTTTTGCCCGTGTTGCGCAGATCGCTTGCAGGGAACGGGCTAGCGCGACTGCCGCCGGGCCTCTTCAAGCACAACACTGCGCTTACTTCCATGTGGGTGTCTCGAGTTCTGTGCGACTGGTTGCCGTGCCTTGTAGCTAACGTCCGTTGTCGTTTCGCAGTGACCTTTCGCAGAACGTGCTCGTGACTATGCCAAGCGACGCGTTTTGCGAGCTCAAGTCGCTGGTGCGAGTGTAAGTGAGCGCAGCCCAGTTCGGCCTCGCTCTTTTTCGCCTCGTGATTGCTGACTGGCATTTGTTCCAGATCTCTGGCGTCAAACCAGCTGACCGCCCTCCCCCTCGGGCTCTTTGCCGCCAACGTGGCCCTGAGACAGATGTGAGCTGCGCGTGACCGGACTGTGCTCCGTATGCATGCGCGCTGGGCCAATGCGCGGGTTCTGAGAACTGAGCAATTCGCGCCGCAGAGACTTGTCCGACAACCAGCTGACGGATTTGGGCGAGGGGCTCTTTCCATGCGTCGCGATACCTCTCGAGCGGCTGTGAGTATGCAGCATGCGCATGTGATGTTGCGCCGGCTGCAATTCGCCGGTTGGCCGGACCGGTCGTTACTAAGTTTTCTTGACCGCCGATGCATCCTGCATCCGCAGCAACGTGTCGTGCAACCGCATTAACCACCTCATCTCGAGGAATCTTCCCAACGCGACCGCGAGCCCCGTCATGTGAGTGAGACTGTTTCATTTGCGGTGCGGCCCTTTTGGCTTGCTATCGCGGTTAACGGCCGGTTCCATCCGCTTCTCTCCTTTCCTGCCAGCGACCTGGCGAGCAACAACAATGGCACGAGGTCGGAGGCGTGCGTGCTGGGGGGCGCATGGACGGTCGCGGAGAGGAGCGAGTGCCCGTGCATCAACGGGGATCCGACCTGCAGCGATCGGTGCTACTGCGGTGGGCCCGATGACAGCTGCGATGTGGCTACGGCGACGTGCGTGGTTCGTGACGGTGAGTCCCGTGCTCGGTGGTGGACCGTGCATGGTTGTATGTGCGTGCGCGTTGTCAAATTTGACCGTGCCTGTTTTGATTTCGTCGGTCCGCAGCTTTGCCGTCGAGTTCGTCGCTTGTGACCCTGCCGGAGGGGGCGGTGTGCGCATGCCTCGTCGCGAACGGGTCCATGGAGTCGTCGGTGGCGCAAAACATTCTGCCGCTGTCGACGCTGGTGGGCAAGCCGTTCGAGACCGTGCAGGAGCACTGTTCCGAGTTGCTGCGGGGCAGCTTGTCTGGGGCCGATGCATCGCCCATGCGGACGGTCGCTGGCATAAGGAACGGTCTCGACGGGTGCGGCGACTTGTGCGCGAAGGACGATGCGTGCCTCGCCTTTTCGTACGACAGGCTGGCTTCCAAGTGCATCTTTTACGGGAACGCTTCGGGATCGCTTCCCGAGCGGCACTGGGTTGCCCCGCACCATTCTCGTGCCCCGGCCCCGTCCGCAAAGAGCCGGCGTGATGTCGCATCGCTGGCTTTGACGGATGCTGATTGGCAGGCGATTGGCAAGGATCGCAGCGACGAATTTCGACTCGAGTTCACGCTCTATCCTCCGACGACGGGCTTATACTCGCTTGCAGTTCCGTCGGGGGCACGTGTTCTGATTTACCCGCCGGGTGCGGTCGCAAACGCCTCGGACTGGACGGCGCCGTTCGCGAAGCTTCCTCGTTTCGAACCTGTGTGCCCTGGCGGAGATAATGAGCTGTGCGGGGGACTGTGCTGCCCGCGAAGGTATCAACTGGTCTTGATCGACGGTCGCTATTTTACCTTCTCTGGTACCCCGACGTGGGCGCAACTGCGAGGCGACCCGTACGGTGGCGTCGACAACTGCCGTTGCATTAGTCCCGATTTTTTGGCACTAAATCCGAGGCAAATTCCGCGCTGCATGAGAACCTCGTACGCCCCAACCTACGGCGTGTCGTTGACGAGTGACGGCGAGAGTGTCTTCCGGTACTCTTTAACGGGCGACTACTGCGTTGCCGATGACTGGGAGTCAGACAAGAGCTCGTATTACGTCTGTCAACCGATCGGAGATACTCGCATTGTTGGCGCCGTGCACTCGGACGGGAAAGATTTTCGCCAAGTGCCAACGTGCCCGCGTCGTCTGGAGGGGGGAAAGGGATATCGGATACGCCTGTTGGTCCGCGGACCGCTGGACTCGTGGGTGCCGCCGCATCTCCTTTCGCCCGACGCGACCAACATTGCGACCGGCGTGGGGGCATGGCAGGCTTATAATGGGGGGGTTGATATTGCGTGCAATATGCCGTTCAATTTCGGTATGTGGGGTGACATTGCAACCCGCTTCGAGCGGGATCCGCTGAATGCAATCGCCTACAAAGCGGCCGCGGGCGCCTTCCAGGTTCGATGCACCGGGGAAACTCTGACATTTGATGGGGCAAAGTGGTCAGTCCTCAACCCGCCTCCGAAGCCCGCGGCACTTCCTTACTTTTCGATGGACGCGCTCAAATCGCAATTTTTTGGCTTTTCGGTCGTTCCGGAGTCGGCCAATTTCTCTGCAATTCCGGGCGTCAAACAGAGCCAGCAGCTTCTGGGTAGGTGCTTATGCCACGTGTTTCTCTTTTGGGAATTGCTGTGTGCTCTTCTTGACAATGCGACTGATTTCGGTTGGCCCGCTTAAAATTTTCCCTATGCTACGAACCTTGCGCAGTTAAGACGGGCGCATCAAACAAGTACCTCGACTTCTACTCGCTCTCCGCAAATGTCACAACGCCGCCCGCAGTGAATCCCCCAGCCACCCCCCTGCCACAGGCACCCGGTGAGCTGGAGCTGTGTACCGGCGCCAAGGTGCAGCAGCGTTTGCTCATACTAGCATACCATTGTTCCGGTTTTTCAGCCGATGACAAACTCGTCAGCTGGGGCTGCTTTGCCGCGAGCGAGGTCGACGACATTGCGCCGTTTGCAGGCATCATCGATCAGCCGAGCGACGTCACGAGCGTGCGAAAGGATACCTCTGCCGGTAAGGACGTGTTGCGAGTGTCATGCGCCGAGCCGTTTGTAGCTGACGCCCTGCCCTTTGCCACATTACAGGCTCCGAGCCGGTTGCGATCTTCTTTGACCCGCCGCTCTCCCCGAATGCCTCCACTGCCGTGACTGTTTTCGGAAAGAATGCGCGCGCATTCACGACGAAGGGCGCTTCCAATCTCGCGGGTGCCCAGCTGACGATGCCGGCAGTCGGCGCGATCGTCCAAGTGACGCTCCAAGGCTTGAGCCCGGTGCCGACCACCATGTACGTGGCTCGCCCATCGCAGGTGGCACAGGTCGACCTTGCCGCGTGCCGCCTCAACCCTTCGCGGTGCACGCAGTACCCCACGGCCGTCTCCATCGGCGTCGATCCGTCGACCGTCATGTGGATGTGCGAGCAGACCGGACCCTCGTCCAATCGAATGATCGGCATGACGAGCGCGCCCTTGAGCGGCCTGGGGATCGGAGTCGACTTTGTCCAGTCCCGCATTGGCGATCCCATCGGGGGTGAGTTCTCGGTCTGTTGCTCTGCGCCACCACCTCCTTGCCGTCTTGGTGTCATGTGCTGAACCGGCTCGAGACTGGCGCGTGCAGTGTGGGCCGAGGCCACGACGAACGGTTCCGTGCCATTGTCACCGTCCCGCACCAATTGGACGGCCCTGCTCCCGGTCGGCCGCGGCACCCAATCGCAGGCGACATTGTTTGTCGACGGCCTCCGCGTAAACGTGACGGGCGCGGCAGGCGACGTCAAGTTTGCCGTCATCATTTCGGGTCCCCTCGGGCAGGTCTCGTTCAACAGCACCGCGCCCGAACTCCAGCGCACCGACGCCTCGTACGAGTGGTCGTCATTCGTGGTAGCCGCCACGAGCAGCATCACCGTCACCATCCCCGGCAATGTCTCGTTTGCAATTCGGGTGGAGGTCCGGGGCCAAGGTGGGCAGCCGCGCTGGCCCCCACTTTTTTGTGGCATTTCCTTTCTGCTCTGGTCCCGTGCGCAGATCTGCGGGATCTCTCGTCCTTTGTGGCAGCCGGCCAGTTTTGTTGCCGTCTGTGCATGGACCAATGTTGCCATGGCCCGGACCCATCTGACTGCCGCGGCTGGCATGTTTTTGCGATGCAGCAACCGAGGTGTGCCACATGATCGCGGCGTTTGACGTCGCCAAGGTCAACGTCGAGCCTCCGGATGGCGCCTCTTGGCTGGCAATTCAACGCGTTGAGCTCATCCTTCCCGTGGCGGCCGTCAAAGTCGGCACCGAGCAGGCCGGCGGCAGCATCGGCAACTTTACGCTGATCGCCAGCGTGTTCACGGGGACGACGGGTCACCAGCTGAGCTCGTCGCCGGCATTCCTCGGACGGCAGGGGATTGCGGACTCGGCGGGCAGCCCGGTGTGCGAGATGACTCTGCGCAAGGACCGCGGCGCATTCGCCTGCACGATCTCGTCGGCGAATCTGACCGAGGAGGTTAAAGAGTGGATGTACGGGGCCCAGGCGAGCCTGATCTTCTCTCCTTCGAGCTACCGTTCTAACCAGAACGTCGTCGTCCCCGCGTCCGCGGTCCTCCTTTCGCGTGTCCTGTGGGAAGGGAACGCTGCGTTGGACTCGAAGGTCGCGATCACGATCTCGTATGAGGGTAATGCTCTCCTCTGTCTCTCTGTTTTTGCACTCGCTCAATCACACAGGTCACTCGTGTACAGGGGAGTCTTGTTTGTGTGCCGCAGGGGGTTGGGCGGGGAAGGGGATTGGCTTGAAGGGGGTTGATTAGCTAACTTGCCGGGCTGCGCCCGCAGTGTACGCGTGGCGCGCGCTCGGGGACTGGTCGCCTGCCTGCACGGGCAAGGCGGGTGAGGTAGAGCAGCAAATGGTGCTGTGCGTGACGCGGGCGGGGCTGCCCGTGGACCCGGCACACTGCGCGCCCATCTCCCACCTCCGGCCGATCGACTCGATGCCGTGTCCAGGGCCCGACGAGGAGTACTCTTGGCGCCAGCAGTGCTACTGCCCCTGCACCGAGTCGTCGTGCACCCTGACGGTCGAGCAGGCGTCGACTGTGTGCGTGGCCACTCGGATCAACGCGACGGTCGACGAGGGCCTCTGCAACCCCGACGAGCGGCCCGACGACCATGCGTGCAGCAACATTCCTTGCCCGTGCAGCGGGGGCTGCAAGCCGCAGTGGTCGCGCACGATCGAGACTTCCGTTGCGGCAGACGGCACCGAGATTGCCGCGCCGTGTGTGCCCGTCGTGGGGGCGTCGGTGACGACGCTGATGAGGAAGGGAAATGTGACGTGCGACCTCTACACGGCCGACGGCTCGACAGTCATGTTCGTGAACGTGGACCAGGCGCTGTGCGCTGGGGCGGGACCGCGACCCTCGTCCATGATCGCCTGCTCCCCGGCCGACTTGGCGGTTGGCGACGCGTGGCAAGACATGATGCTGACGCGCAGGCTGGAGACGTACGTGAGCCGCGTGACGATGGAGACGGGGCTGCAGCTGGGGCTTCCCGTGAGGGTGGCGGAGAAGGAGCTCGCGCAAGTGCTGGCGGACACGGCCGATGCAAAGTTGCGGGAGGTGAAAGCGTCGACGACGCTGCTGCTGGGGACGCCGCAGATGGAGGCGGAGGCAGCAAGCCTTGCGGCGAAGTTGGACGTGGTGCGGCAGAACGAGACGCTACGCCTCGGGGTGACGGAGAAGACGGTGGTGGCAGAGGCGGTCGAGGCCGACGCGCGCATGATCAAGGCCAAGGCTTCCAAGTCGGAGCCCTTTGCCGGCAAGACGGTCCCGGGGATCTCGACTCTCGGGGCCGCCGTCAACATCGTGCGCGCCAACAGCAAGAGCACCGTGGACACGCTCGGGACCGGGGACATCAAGCCGCTGATCCAGCTGTCGTATGAAAACGCGACGTTCCTGGGCGACGTGTATGTTCCGGACGGGACGATGGTCGTGTTCTTGCCGATGGCGGACTTCCAGTCGGACCTCAAGACGTCCAAGAAGGACAAGCGCGCGTCGCTGATGAGCTCTATCAGCATCTCGACGACCTTCGGCGGTGACGAGGTCATTGCTTCCGAGAAAGTCGCGTTCGAGGCCAACGCCGCCTTCTCCCTCGAGACGGAATCGCTCGCGACGTCCACGGACGTGATCGTCGAAAACTCGGTCACGGTGTCACTCTACGACGCCAACTTTGTGCTCGACTTTTCGAGGATGCGGGCGTCGGATTATCTCGTCTACGTGTGGAAGTCCGTGCCGGCGGACGTCAACTGCTGCCTGTCTGGGGGGTCGAACAGCGACTGCGGGGGCGATTGCACCGCCCTCAACAACCTCCCGGAGCTGATTGGCACGCACGTCATCATCGGCGTCAAGATGGGGTGCGTGGCCGAGCAGAAGATGAAGCTCCAGGTCTCCGAGTTCCGGAGCATCGTGACCCACGACCTCGAGACGGACGTGAACACGCAGGGAAAGGAGAGCGTCGGCGAGGGCCCCGCGGACGAGAGCGACCCTGGCAAAAAAGTACTGTATTTAGGAACGCAAATATGTGCAAATACAGGGAGTATTTCTGAAGTATTTGGGTTCAAAATACAGCCTGTTTTTGGGAAGTATTTCCTATGTAT